>RJVU01053643.1:4963040-4979161 GCA_003731715.1 Anabarilius grahami | reverse complement strand
TTTTTTTTTTTTTTTTGTCATCGTTGTTGTTGACACCCTTTCCTATCTAAT
The DNA here is from genome assembly GCA_003731715.1 of Anabarilius grahami. Lineage (NCBI taxonomy): Eukaryota > Metazoa > Chordata > Actinopteri > Cypriniformes > Xenocyprididae > Anabarilius > Anabarilius grahami. Next base: position 4,979,110 of record RJVU01053643.1, on the reverse strand, counting down.
GATCGATGGGATTTATGATTAATCTGACAGTGTCAGACAGGCTTTGTGCTGAAATCTCGTCTTCACGCATCCACACAAACAGCTCAGCTCAGTCTTTGCATAATGATTTACCGTCATCATTAACACAATATTTCATTATACCTATTATATATGTGTACCTGTAATATTTGTGCATGTCTTATCTTACAGACACTCTTTTATCAGTGCAGAAGCACAAGAAAGCAAGAAATTAAACAAAAGCCAAGATGCACTGGTCAGTTGTCAGTCAGTTATATCAGTTTCCTTAACTTTGTAGTGATTTTTGGAGTCCCTTGCATTAAAATGCAGAACCAGTTCAACTGCATAAAAGCAGAGCCATCAATAACTGTAAAGATTTATGAAGCAACCCTTCTGACCAATGCCCCCATTTAACACTGAAACGTCAAAGAACTTGACTCGTTCAGGCAGAGGAGTGGCAAAGCCACATAGAGAGCATGAAAATGTAGAGTGCTAATTAATAAATCATACTTAAAGATCCCTTCTCTTTGCCCATTGATCAGTACAGTACCACATAATAATGCTAATGGCCATCAAATCATTCACTCTCATTACCGATGCAATTACCCTCAACCAACCTCAGATAGCAGATTAAACACATTAGACGCTGATCAAAAGCCAGGGCTCTTTAATCATATGGAATATTGGAAGAACAGGAATGGACTGAATGAAGATGATTACACCTTTTAAATCCATAATGAGTGAGTGAGCCCATGTCATTCTGATTCCCCAGGGTAGGCATTGGGAAATGAACTGAATGCGAAATGAATGCATACTCAGTATATGTATGCGATATAATTGCATCACAATGCGTCCGAGATTAGCTGTTAAAATAACATAGATTGAGTAGATTTCTTGAATTATGAATCTTTGAAATAACATTGATGCTTTTTCAAACACTTCTCTTTTTAAGCTTTAAAACAGCTCTATTCAAACATGTGTGACCAGTAGGTTTATACAAGTCTGTATCCAAAAATTGGACTCGAATGAATCATTGTAGACATTCCATGTCATTGATATAAATGAAATGATTACCACAAGTGCCTCACCTAACTGGTGAAATAAAACCCACTAGAAATTCAATTACTCGTGTTCTTGCATCATCTGCCTTTTTTGGAATCGGTTAATGCATTTCTCCTGGTGCAGTGAGATTCCGTTATTCAAATTGAGGAGAGGTTACCATGGGCCACTTATCTGCCTGGCAGAAGGATTAAACTCCCTCCAGGGACCTTGTTTACTGAGAAAAAAAAGCTCAGGGGAGACGTAATGAGAATAGAAGTGCACTTAGAAGGTGCAGAATATGAAATCCAGAATATGACACCCTGTCATGTTCGATGGCAAACTAATGTGTGATCAGTCACACTCTGAACTACTTTCTGGCCACGTACACACTGCAGCTAAATTCGGTTGTCAGTTCACCTTTTAGAGCTTAATCCTGTTCTGTACACACACACTTCAATAATTTACAGGAGTGACAACAGCATTCTAAAATGAATTACTGACAACCGCATTTACAAATGCAGCTGTACGGAACCGAACTGAACAACTAGTGTTAATCATAAACAAGACACGATGCCTCCGTCAACTGTGCTTTAGTTAAAATTGCTGAACATAACATCTTTTGTCACTGTAATATTACTTTGGTCAGAATAGGGATATCAAACACGGGAGACGCCAGATCATTGTTATGGTTACTACGGTGTCAATCATCACAGTTTCAGCAGTGAGTCGTACACACAAGGTCTTTTCACATTGTGCTTAACCCCGGGTTATTGTAGTCCTAAATCCCGTTTTTAACCACAGGTAAAGGAAAGTTACACACTTGTAATTTAGAAGCGGGGTTAGCGCTGCTTTTTACCTGAGGTTATGAAATCCTGCTCCGGAGCAGGGTTAGCACCGCTTTTGTGGTGTTAACCCCACATTGCGGTGCCAAACTTGTACAGTGTGAAACAATGTAGTGTTAGAATGTTACAGCTAGATGCTTAGCAACAGAATCGCATACTCACATTTGCCTGCTTTGGACAGTCACGGAAACATTGTATATAAACAGTAAATTCAGCATTTGAGAGGAAAAATGTCAAATGTAACAGATGTAGGCTAGTAAGAGCTGTGCATGTAAACCTCACTCCCCTAAACTTAAGAGGTGCTCTAGCGAGTGACACTAGGGACTGCGGTCTTTAGCCTCCTTATTAGAGCGCCCACCTCCCATGCGGAGGGGCTCGGGTTCGCGTCCCACATACACAGGTAGAGGGGCTACACTGACAGAAAACGCGACAATTTGAGTGAAGAAGAGACTGTTTCATTCTTACCTTTATAGTCCGAAATGTCCATTCAGTATAAACTTGATAGTACAGTCGGCAGTACAGGATACTAGAGTTGTCAAAAGTACCGACTTCGGTTTCACGTTGGTGCTGAAATTTAAAAAATTTTGCGCTGTTGAGCGGATTCGTAAGCACCTCTGATTGGCCATTGTTTTCACGCACTGTAATTGGCTTCAATGATCAACGCCTCCAAAACGTTGTAAATAGTCATCAATAACGCTCTTCACCAAGCGCTTACACAGATACACACGGGAGCGTTTGAAAGCAGGTGTCTATCGCAGACCAGTCCGCAATAGATCACGTCAACATAATGGCCAATCAGAGGTGTTTACGAATCTGCTCAACAGCGCTTAAAGCATCACATTTTTTAAATTTCAGTACCGATTGGTACCAAAGTTGGTACTTCTGACAACTCTACAGAATACGCAATGCTAGAGCTATGTAAACAGGTCACGTGCTGCGTTTATCCAATCAGTGACACTGACACCGCAAATATGCAAATAAGAATGTTAACCCGGGGTTTAGGAATGTACAATGTGAAACGTCATCTTATGAATACCCAGGATTAATTGTTAACCCTTGGTTAAGAATGAGGGTTAACCATTTCAAGTGTGAAAAGCCCTACAGACAGATAATTTAGGAATCTCAGGACACTCAGTCCTGAAACTTGACGGTGTGTACATGGCCAGTCTGTTTGATTTTTTTCTTCAGTCTGCTGTCACTATAGAGCAGGTTTCTGTAAGGAACCCCATGTGGCCTATACCTGTAGAGTTGTCAAAAGTACCGACTTCGGTACCAATCAGTACTGAAATGTAAAAAATGTGACGCTTTGAGTGCTGTTGAGTGGATTCGTAAACACCTCTGATTGGCCTTTGTTTTCACACGCTCATCGGATATGTCTATGATTGGCTACAATGATCAACGCATGGGAGCGTTTGAAAGCAGGCGTCTATCAGCGTCTATGCTTTCAAATGCTCCCATGTGTATCTGTGTAATTGATGACTATTTATCATTGATCATTGAAGCCAATCACAGACATATCCGATGAGCCGTGAACAATGGCCAATCAGAGGTGTTCACGAATCCGCTCAACAGCACTGAAAGCGTCACATTTTTAAAATTTCAGTACCGACTTGGTACCGAAGTCGGTACTTTTGACAACTCTAGTGGCATATTTTAATGATTGAAGCTTCAAAAATCTCATTCATTCTGGTGGTGCAACTTATTGGCATTAATTTGAACTGCTTTTGAACATTAGTCAAGTTTTAAATGCTACTTTAAATCTTGATTTCTGAAGGTAATAAAACTTTGAAAGGCCTGTGGTCTGTAATATAGATGACACAGAACATAAAGTTTTGCTGAGTCTGACAAGCCTGGAATTATTGTGTTGTGTCTGCAGACTTGTGCAGTAATGTCACAGCCAATATATTTATTGTATTCTTTAAACTGTGGCACATTGATTTAGAAATTTGAGCCACACACACACACACATACACACACACAGTAAATATATACACTACCGTTCAAAAGTTTGGGATCAGTAAGATTTTTAATGTTTTTAAAAGAAGTTTCGTCTGCTAACCAAGGCTGCATTTATTTAATTAAAAATACAGTAAAAACAGGAATATTGTGAAATTTTTTACAATTTAAAATAACTGTTTTCTATTTGAATATATTTTACCAAGTAATTTATTCCTGTGATGGCAAAGTTGAATTTTCAGCATCATCACTCCAGTCTTCAATGTCACATGATTCTTCAGAAATCATTCTAATATGCTGATTTGCTGCTCAAGAAACATTTCTGATTATTATCAATGTTGAAAACAGTTGTGTACTTTTTTTTTTCAGGATTCCTTGATCAATAAATAGTTTAAAAGAACAGCATTTATCTGAAATACAAAGCTTTTGTAACATTATACACTACCGTTCAAAAGTTTGGGGACAGTAAGAATTTTTATTTAAATTTTTTTGAAAAGAAATTAAAGAAATGAATACTTTTATTCAACAGGGATGCATTAAATCATTCAAAAGTGACAGTAAATACATTTACAATGTTACAAAAGATTATATTTCAAATAAATGCTGTTCTTTTGAACTTTCTATTCATCAAAGAATCCTGAAAAAAAATGTTGTACACAATGAATGTTTCTTGAGCAGCAAATCAGCATGTTAGAATGATTTCTGAAGGATCATGTGACACTGAAGACTGGAGTAATGATGCTGAAAATTCAGCTTTGCCAACACAAGAATAAATTATATTTTTTAAATATTTTCAAATAGAAAAGTTATTTTAAATTGTAATAATATTTCACAATATTACTGTTTTTACTGTATTTTAAATTAAATAAATGCAGCCTTGGTGAGCAGACGAAACCTCTTTTAAAAACATAAAAAATCTTACCGATCCTAAACTTTTGAACGGTAGTGTATATACAGGTCCTTCTCAAAAAATTAGCATATTGTGATAAAGTTCATTATTTTCCATAATGTAATGATAAAAATTAAACTTTCATATATTTTAGATTCATTGCACACCAACTGAAATATTTCAGGTCTTTTATTGTTTTAATACTGATGATTTTGGCATACAGCTCATGAAAACCCAAAATTCCTATCTCAAAAAATTAGCATATCATGAAAAGGTTCTCTAAACGAGCTATTAACCTAATCATCTGAATCAACTAATTAACTCTAAACACCTGCAAAAGATTCCTGAGGCTTTTAAAAACTCCCAGCCTGGTTCATTACTCAAAACCGCAATCATGGGTAAGACTGCCGACCTGACTGCTGTCCAGAAGGCCATCATTGACACCCTCAAGCGAGAGGGTAAGACACAGAAAGAAATTTCTGAACGAATAGGCTGTTCCCAGAGTGCTGTATCAAGGCACCTCAGTGGGAAGTCTGTGGGAAGGAAAAAGTGTGGCAAAAAACGCTGCACAACGAGAAGAGGTGACCGGACCCTGAGGAAGATTGTGGAGAAGGACCGATTCCAGACCTTGGGGGACCTGCGGAAGCAGTGGACTGAGTCTGGAGTAGAAACATCCAGAGCCACCGTGCACAGGCGTGTGCAGGAAATGGGCTACAGGTGCCGCATTCCCCAGGTCAAGCCACTTTTGAACCAGAAACAGCGGCAGAAGCGCCTGACCTGGGCTACAGAGAAGCAGCACTGGACTGTTGCTCAGTGGTCCAAAGTCATTCGGAAATCAAGGTGCCAGAGTCTGGAGGAAGACTGGGGAGAAGGAAATGCCAAAATGCCTGAAGTCCAGTGTCAAGTTCCCACAGTCAGTGATGGTCTGGGGTGCCATGTCAGCTGCTGGTGTTGGTCCACTGTGTTTTATCAAGGGCAGGGTCAATGCAGCTAGCTATCAGGAGATTTTGGAGCACTTCATGCTTCCATCTGCTGAAAAGCTTTATGGAGATGAAGATTTCGTTTTTCAGCACGACCTGGCACCTGCTCACAGTGCCAAAACCACTGGTAAATGGTTTACTGACCATGGTATTACTGTGCTCAATTGGCCTGCCAACTCTCCTGACCTGAACCCCATAGAGAATCTGTGGGATATTGTAAAGAGAAAGTTGAGATACGCAAGACCCAACACTCTGGATGAGCTTAAGGCCGCTATCGAAGCATCCTGGGCCTCCATAACACCTCAGCAGTGCCACAGGCTGATTGCCTCCATGCCACGCCGCATTGAAGCAGTCATTTCTGCAAAAGGATTCCCGACCAAGTATTGAGTGCATAACTGAACATAATTATTTGAAGGTTGACTTTTTTTGTATTAAAAACACTTTTCTTTTATTGGTCGGATGAAATATGCTAATTTTTTGAGATAGGAATTTTGGGTTTTCATGAGCTGTATGCCAAAATCATCAGTATTAAAACAATAAAAGACCTGAAATATTTCAGTTGGTGTGCAATGAATCTAAAATATATGAAAGTTTAATTTTTATCATTACATTATGGAAAATAATGAACTTTATCACAATATGCTAATTTTTTGAGAAGGACCTGTATATATATATATATATCAATCAGTGACGTGCAGTGGTGTTCTGAAATGAGGAGGCACATTTTTTATTTATTTATGAATCAATGTAAATTCATGTGTATTACTCTTAACGTTGACACATCTTCCTTGTTAATTAATTTACATTACATCAAAAAAGAAAAAAAGAAACCAAATACAATTCTATTTTGTAATTTTACATTAACAATGTATTGTAATAAATGTTCTATTTATCAAAACCAAGTCAGTCTCATCAATTTAGTGTTTTAAGCATTTCTACATTCATTCCAAAATAACAACTAAAGGCAATAATAATTTAAACAATATGTTTTATTTATGTATTGATGTTTTTCTTTTTAATAGTCAACTTAGGCTATTTCGGATAATCAGTCATGCTCCATACACACGGTCTGTCACAGACACGAATTGTATTTTTAATTTCACCAAGCTGATTGCACTAAAAACCCCCGCAGTCATCATGCTTTCAGTCCATTTCAAGTTTGATTTTGACATGTCATAAAGCAGTGATATCTAACTGGGTGATCTATTTACATACTTTTCAATTAGTCTTCCCATTGATGCCATCATTTGTTCAGTCAAACTGACGCATGGAACGTGCACGTGGGATGTATCGCACAAACCAATCATATCCAATCATAACCAATTACATCCAATCATAACGCGATGGAGACATTGCCTCCTCTCACGTGACTTCCCCCATTTATTCTCAATTACCCCCCACAAAACCCACCGCATGCCGGGGGTCTAATGGTTTTCTATGGTCTTCTATGAGAGCAAAGGGAGGCATGACTCCTGCTGTAACTTTACCTGCGGGTGTCGCTGTTGGGCAGTGTTCCTTAAGAAATACGAGTGACTTGCGCTCTTTTTAATGTCATCATTTGTAATATTTGTGTTGTTTTATATGTAATATGGATTATTTTCTCATTCTATTTTTTTTTGAGGAGGCACTGCCTCCCTTGCCTCCTCTGAGGAAACGCCCCTGATATATATATATATATAAAGTAGAGGAAAGGAAAAGGAAAATGCAAATATGAAAATCACAATGTTTCCATATGCAATTGTTGTCTTCATATTACCATGCTTATCTCTCACTTCTGTTTGACCTCTGTCCTTTAGGCACAGCTTAGCATCTTCATTCACCCCTCCATAGGCAAGATTATCATTGAAAGTTGCAGACTAAACTTTTATGAAGAAATAGCCTTGAGCCTCAAATTATCCTCACCAGTTTAATTAAAAGTCAAATTTAGTAGGATGCACCAAAAACCTTTTATGTTCTAGCCCAGAGACACATAGGACAATCTTAATTAAAACAGATATTTTGGTTAGACCACAGACAATTGGTTTACTTGTTTCATCGAGGCATATACAGACTTTCTACACATTTATATGATCGCTATAATTACAGGAAAAGCATACCATATGCTACAAATGCAAAATGACATTAAGCAGCGAATGTGCAAAAATGCTTGGTTTGCGTAATCAAAAACATCTGATGCCGAAATGACACGTAGAGGTTAACGCAAAGAAAAACTAGAATCTCTTTAGACAAGAATTCAAGTGATGGATTCATCCAGGGGAAAGCAGACTGCTGAAGCTGTCTTATCACTGGAAAACAGCACTGTAAAGATGAAGTTGAGCCCCATGACTCTCGGTACACAAAAAGAGCTTGTAGAGCACAGATGTTAACTCTTCGGTTGTTTTGTGTCTTTCCAGGTGAGAAATGCAGGAGTTTTATTGATCTGGCCCCGGCATCTGAGAGAGGTGAGTAATGACTGTCATTAGAGTGCCGTTCAGGCTTGTCCGACAGCACACACCAAAACCTATGACAGATCTCTTATCCCCCCCTTGGAGCATCTTTGCGTTATTATTTGACACACGCTTCATGTGTGGTGCATTAGCTAAAGTATGCATGTTTGAGTAAATGTTCATTTTTGTTATACGAAGGTCATATTAAAACTTGGAAACTTTTTTCATGCTATTCAAATGCCATTTATCTATAATTTATACTTTTATTCTTGTCCAAGACCAAGAGCATTAATCTTAAAGTATGAAAAAAAATGTAAAACAAAGAAAAGTGAAAGGAAACGTCACTTGTTAATAGACTATTTTAGTGCAGAATTTCCAATCAATATAGTAATAAAAAAAATTAAAAACCATGAAAAAATTTAGGACATAAATTTGGCAATTTTTCCAAAAAACAAAAACAAAAAATATTTCTACCACAGAATGCTGTTAAACACAATACATAATTTGAGATGTGATGGAAATGACACTGTTAGCGAACAAATTAAATAGTGAGAGTGTTTATTTTCTAAATGTCCACAGGGTCCGTAGTTGAAAAAACACCCACAAACAAAAGTGCGATCCAATATTGACAAGTTACATTTGATAACATAATGTGTTCCTTTACTAAAAATTATTTTAAAGGCAGGCTTTAATTGTTGACGTTTTTATGTGGTGGCAAAAGCCTTCAGAGGGGGAATATAATTCTGAATATGGAATTGGAATATTCAATATGGAATTTTATTTCTGTTCAGGGGTCTACTGCATAATACATCTCGCCTTGAACAAATCTGGAGATATTACTCCGCAATCAACATTTTTTATTTTTGCTTGCAAATTACATCTGCCACAGTTTCAGGGGAGAACATTTGCAAGGCAAACTACACCATTGCCTGTTCTCTTTAGACTCCGGTTTTTATCTTATAAGTCATTACTGACTCTCAAGGTCTCCAGTGATAATCATGTTTGATACAAAGCTGTCGATATTTGTGGAATCAGCCGAAGAGGGATGGAAGTGCATTTTGATTGAAGTGTTTTCAGATTCAACCCTCTATCTAAGTGTTGTCTTGTATGGAAGCTTGTCAAGAACTGTTTGTGCAAAAATTAGAATGAGAAATTTGATTTATGACTACTGAATATGCTCAGGTCAGGTTTAGTGCTTCTATCTCGATCAATGACGCCACAACTCAGACGATATCAAGCCCTCTAACAGTGCTTTTGTCTGGGACTGCCTCAAGGAGCCCTCGAGAAATTTGACACACTGTTTATAGTTTCCTCTGAAAAATGTAGGGCGGACTTTCAAAGGTGCCCCGATGTGTTTGAACTCTTGAAGACAAACACTCCAGACATTAATATTGCATAATACCGTCATATTTCAGTTAAGATGCTTTAATCACTCACCACCTGTGTTTCTCTCAAAGTCTGTCATCTTTTATTTATCATGTGTGTGAGGGAATGTGTCAGGAAAGCCCAAACGAAGCCAAATTTCACAGTGGATAATGGGTAGCACACGTGTAGCGGCAGACAAGACTATGAGGTGAGCTCCGAACATTGAAAGTATAAGCAAAATAACATTATGATCTCAGACCAAAACAACTCCTGCTATCTCTGCCGAGTCCTCCTCTGAGGAAGCTCCGGGGCGATTGGGAATTCTGCTAATTAGGAGGAGCTGATTGCTGTTATGGAAAAACCCTTGAGTCAGTCTGATGGATACAACTAGATGCCTCCCTAATTTCTCAAAAATACATAAAAATGAAATAAAATAAATAAAGATTAAACATCCTTTTGAGACATGAGGGCAGCTTTGTTTTTCAAATTGCAGATGTTGCTGTCATGTCAAGTTTAGGATGATTACTGCTAATGAGAAAGCCTACTTCTAGTAAGAACTCAAGAATGTTTACGCATTTGTTTGCTCCTCTTTAGAGTATACAGCACCATTACAGAGTCCAAATGCTTCTATTTTGCATTTGGTAAAAGTAGTGGTCAAAAGTTTGGGTTCAGATTCAGCATAGATGCATATAATTGATCAAAACAAGTGATAGTAAAGATTAATTGGGTTTTTTTTTAGATTTGGATTGTACATAAAAATTGTAAATGCTGTTCTTGAATCCTGAAAAAAAAAGATCACAGTTCAGAAAAATTAAGTACTGTCACAAGGATAACTTTTGGGAATGAGAGAAAATGTCATGGCCATCGGTTTGTAACGTAAAGTTATCGGTTTTCAGATAGAGTTGTGGCCTGTTACCATATTTCGTCATCTCACCATCATTTCTTTTCTTCTCTCCTCTCCACTGTTTTATGAATATAAAATTATGAAAAAAAAAAAAAGACTGTGATGCAATGTCACTCATTTGGTAGAGTGTGAGGGTGATTATTCAGTAGCACTAAGTGCAAATAGCATCCCTTGTTGGCAAACAATTCAATTCAATGTCTTCAGTGGCGCAGCAGTAGCAAATAAGGCTTGTAAACCTGGCTTTTAACGTGATCGACGTGGGTTCGAATCCGCCTTTGCCAAGTTCGCATTTATTTTCAATAAAAATGAAAATAATGTTCTAAACGTGGAAATAAACTGCAAACAAATGTTTAATAATATTAAAAGTGTTTATTGGGTAGGGTTAGGGAAAGGTGTAGGGAGGGTTTTTATTCTCCCAATAAGGCAGCATCCATTTAATTATTTTAATAAATATAATCATTTACACTCTATGATATTATTGCATCCTGTTAATGTACAAAAATACTGAGGTGCAAATAGTATCTGCCAATATAAAGTTTAGATAGCATCTAATTATTGTTTACTCTAATTGCAAAGAACTGATACTTTTACATGGTGTAAATTGAATCTACCTAGTGTAAATAGCATATCGCTAAGAAAATATGCACTAATTTTATATACAGTGGGTACGGAAAGTATTCAGACCCCCTTAATTTTTTTACTCTTTGTTATATTGCAGCCATTTGCTAAAATCATTTAAGTTCATTTTTTTTCCTCATTAATGTACACACAGCACCCCATATTGACAGAAAAACGCAGAATTGTTGAGATTTTTGCAGATTTATTAAAAAAGAAAAACTGAAATATCACATGGTACTAAGTATTCAGACCCTTTGCTGTGACACTCATATATTTAACTCAGGTGCTGTCCATTTCTTCTGATCATCCTTGAGATGGTTCTACACCTTCATTTGAGTCCAGCTGTGTTTGATTATACTGACTGGACTTGATTAGGAAAGCCACACACCTGTCTATATAAGACCTTACAGCTCACAGTGCATGTCAGAGCAAATGAGAATCATGAGGTCAAAGGAACTGCCTGAAGAGCTCAGAGACAGAATTGTGGCAAGGCATAGATCTGGCCAAGGTTACAAAAAAAATTCTACTGCACTTAAAGTTCCTAAAAGCACAGTGACCTCCATAATCCTTAAATGGAAGACGTTTGGGACGACCAGAACCCTTCCTAGAGCTGGCCGTCTGGCCAAACTGAGCTATCGGGGGAGAAGAGCCTTGGTGAGAGAGGTAAAGAAGAACCCAAAGATCACTGTGGCTGAGCTCCAGAGATGCAGTCGGGAGATGGGAGAAAGTTGTAGAAAGTCAACCATCACTGCAGCCCTCCACCAGTCGGGGCTTTATGGCAGAGTGGCCCGACGGAAGCTTCTCCTCAGTGCAAGACACATGAAAGCCAGCATGGAGTTTGCTAAGATGGTGAGAAATAAGATTCTCTGGTCTGATGAGACCAAGATAGAACTTTTTGGCCTTAATTCTAAGCGGTGTGTGTGGAGAAAACCAGGCACTGCTCATCACCTGTCCAATACAGTCCCAACAGTGAAGCATGGTGGTGGCAGCATCATGCTGTGGGGGTGTTTTTCAGCTGCAGGGACAGGACGACTGGTTGCAATCAAGGGAAAGATGAATGCGGCCAAGTACAGGGATATCCTGAGCGAAAACCTTCTCCAGAGTGCTCAGGACCTCAGACTGGGCCGAAGGTTTATCTTCCAACAAGACAATGACCCTAAGCACACAGCTAAAATAACGAAGGAGTGGCTTCACAACAACTCCGTGACTGTTCTTGAATGGCCCAGCCAGAGCCCTGACTTAAACCCAATTGAGCATCTCTGGAGAGACCTAAAAATGGCTGTCCACCAACGTTTACCATCCAACCTGACAGAACTGGAGAGGATCTGCAAGGAGGAATGGCAGAGGATCCCCAAATCCAGGTGTGAAAAACTTGTTGCATCTTTTCCAAAAAGACTCATGGCTGTATTAGATCAAAAGGGTGCTTCTACTAAATACTGAGCATAGGGTCTGAATACTTAGGACCATGTGATATTTCAGTTTTTCTTCTTTAATAAATCTGCAAAAATGTCAACAATTCTGTGTTTTTCTGTCAATATGGGGTGCTGTGTGTACATTAATGAGGGAAAAAAAAAGAACTTAAACGATTTTAGCAAATGGCTGCAATATAACAAAGAGTGAAAAATGTAAGGGGTTCTGAATACTTTCCGTACCCACTGAATATTGCTAAGGTCATATTAAAAAAAATCGGTAATTCGGTAATGCATTAATGCGCTATGAAATTATGTAGCATAATAATAATAATAATTTAATACATTAATTGGAAATTTTTCAAAACCCTATTGTCAGGTTTAAATAAGATTTGTAATGTGTTCTTACATGGAGCAGTTATTATAGACAGATACTCATATAATATGATTTCTACTTAGTGAACTAAAAACACCAATCTGCACTTTGCAAATTGAACTCGACGTAAAAAAGACCTATGCAGAAACGTGTCCAATGCATGTCCATTTTATGTGCAGCGGGCAAGTTGTTAAATTTTCACTTGAATCTGACTGTGAATAGAAATGACTGAGAGAATTATGGGGCAACAGCAGAGCATTTTGCTCATCAGTGTGTGTGTGTGTGTGTATTGCAGGTGTCCTTTGGCTGTCAGTTGTGTCTGAGGTGCTATACATCATGCTGCTGGTCGTTGGCTTCAGTCTGATGTGCCTGGAGCTTTTTCACTCCAGTAATGTGATCGATGGACTCAAACTGAACGCCTTCGCTGCAGTCTTCACCGTGCTGTCAGGTAGGCTTGCACCCTTGTCCCCACCTCACACTTAGAGAAACTAATTGCGCATTACTTCATTACATTTATCACCCATACATAGACACATGGCCTTGTTTTCCTGTTTGGTCTCACCACAGTCACAAATGATGATTATAATAGAAAGTTTTGGGCTTTTTTTGTTAGTCCCTACAGAAATTTAGTAATTCAAAATCTGTATAAATGTTCAAGTATAGTGATTTTGTATTTAGTGATTTTGATGACAGAATACATTAGACAATTATACAGTTTTACTACAATTTTACTTGACTATAGTTCTAAATAATTACATTTCTAGTTATCCACTACTGTTTAAAAGTTTGGTGTCAAGAAGACTTTTATTCAGCAAGGACACATTAAATTGATCAAAAGTGACAGTAAAGTTCAAATAAATGCCATTCTTTAAATGAATATTAAGCAGCACAACTGTTTTCAACATTGATAGTAATAAGATGATGAGTAATGATGCTGAAAATTCAGCTTTACCATCACAGAAATAAATGTATAATAGATTTATTTAATATATTTATTTACAGCAGTTACAACACCAGAACAGCTGCTGCTTTTTGAATTTCTGATTATTTGATTTGAATACCTTCAACTAATACCCAATATAGTCTAGTTCATTTGGGGGCCTTAATGCTTTTTAATACCAACTGCAGCAGAGAGAGAGAGAGAGAAATCACCCATCCAGAGATGAGCCTTCGTGTGGTTAGCTGACAGTGGTTAAACATGGGTTTAGTGAAAATAAATAGGCTTTCAACTTTTCAAAGGAAGAAAAAAATATTCCAATATCTTCAGTTGTTGACATCACAGGCTGTCCGTCCAATCAAACTACAGTATTGTTTGATTTGAAAGACATATTTGTTGCTGTGTCATCATCTGATCATCTGGGTCCTCAGGCAAAACCAGTTGAACAAAAAATATTTAGAAGAAATAGTAGACTAACAAGTTGTATTTAAATAAATATAAGGTTAAAAAAAGTGCAAGTGAGGATTTGTAGTTATTCATCCCTCAGCCGGTGGTTTTGAGCGCTTGACACTAGATACACCGGACACACTCCACTGATCCTACTGTATTTAATAGGGAACAGGTTCTACCTGCACATATGCAGGGATCTCTATGTTTTGTTTTGTTTTTTTTTATCTTTAAATATCAATGCTATTGGTCAACCTTTACACCTGGTTAAATATTTAACCAATGAAAAGTATTAAAAAGAGCTTGTGACTAAACATCACAACTCCATTGGATCCTCAAACTATCCGTCAAACCTTATAACTCCACCTTCCTCTATCACGAATGAAATGCTGCACACAGTTTGGAGCGTCTCTGCTTTTTTGCAATGCAAGGGTAAATAAAGAACTGATGTTTGATTAAGTACAGCATTTTCTTTACTCAAGAAACACTATCCCCCAGTTTCACAGACAAGGGTAGTCCCAGACTAAAATGCATGTTTGAACTGCTTTAACTGAAAGCAACTTGCACTGATGTATCTTATAATATGTCAGTGCCATTGTTTTGTCTCAAGATGCACACCAGTGATGTTTTTTTTTCTAAGGCATGTTTATAAAAGCTACTCAAATGTCATAATTGATCTAACGCCTAATCCTGGCGTAACCTAAGCCCTGTCAGTGAAACCAGGCCTGTCTATAAAGACTAATGTTTTATGTATTTGAACAGAGAAGAGTCTTAGTCTGGTAGTTGTACCCAATATACTGTTTTAAATATCCTGTGCATAGGCACTCACATCTATAAGGCACTTACTGCCTTATAGATGTGGCTGTTTCAGTGATGGACACAACACATATCTCTAGTCATTCGCTGGTCAAAAACCTCGTAACTACATCTGAGCTTGATTTTCATTAAATGTTAATATTATGTTGACACATGCACATGTCTGACCATATATAAAGCCACAATATCAGCTTTGATGACACAATGTTTATTTAAAAAATATGAGGTTTCTGCCCGACAGTATGTAAATTTGTTGTTTTATCATCACCAACAGCCTCATATAACTATCTGTATGACCTTATTGTGTTTCTACCTGACTTAAGCTCAAGTTTGACATTAAATTTGAGTGCTTTTAATATAATATCCAGGTTAATATGGCATTTGAAGCCATGCGTGTTTGAACAGAGAATTTAGCAATTTTGTTATTTTAGTGCTTAGTGGTGTGCTGTCTGATTTTTTACTTATGAAAACAAAAACACTGGTGTAGATGGTTCCATAAATATAAAAACACATCCATAAACCGGTCCTAATTTACGCATTCTCATTCCAAATGTTTTTTTCCCCCTGTGGAACACAAAGAAGATTTCAGTTTTTTGTAATGTTTTTAGAGTTCTTTTCCATGCTTGGTCATTGAATCAAGAATTGGAATAACAGTAAACAACAACAAAAATATTTCTATCCAATGAACAACAACAGTATGAGAAATCACCAACTGCAAATGTGGGTTTCTCAACAGGTCTCCTGGGGATGGTGGCTCACATGATGTACACACAAGTTTTCCAGATCACAGTCAGTTTGGGACCAGAGGACTGGAGGCCTCACACATGGGACTATGGATGGTCCTTCTGGTAAGCATCTCTGATACTTCCAGTCACATTTGCATCATCAGCCAAAACCTGATAGATGATAAGCAGTGAATGTGTTGATCACATACACTATTGTTCAAACATTTGGGGTCAGAAATATTTGTTTCTTTTTTAAGGAAGAAATTAATACTTTTATTCAGGAAGGACAAGTGACAATAAAGACTTTTAAATTGTTACAAAAATTCATAAAAAAATAGTCTA
>RJVU01053643.1:4873830-4962941 GCA_003731715.1 Anabarilius grahami | reverse complement strand
ATACGGGTGCACTGAATATGCATCATTTCTCCAGCCTTCATGTCACATGATCCTTCAGAAATCATTCTTATATGCTTATTTGGAGCTCAAGTGAACATCTAAGTGAGTGAACATCTTTTTGACTATAGGGAATTGATTTCTTTAAGGTAATTTTAAAATATTTTTTAAAGAGGCAGATCACTCAAAAATGACAGTTCCAAACCCGCATGACTGATTTATTTATGTGGAATGCAAAAGGTGTACATTTTTAAGCGAATATCGTGGCAGCTCTTTTCAGTCTAATGGTAGTGTTTTCAAGCTCCAAAATGACAAATAGCACCATAAAAGCATTTTAAAAGTAGTCCATACAATTTCTGTGCTGTTTTTTGAGTCTTTTGAAGTCATATGATAGCGTGGATGTTGTTTTTCATTGCAAATTCACTTGCTCAAGTTCATGGAAGAAGTAGCGATATTCGATTTGTGACCAAATCAAACTCAATATATTTTCACCCTTAGTAGTTCCTGATCAATAATTAAATGGGATTTCTCTGGAGCAGTAGCTCCACGTCCCATCCCAGCTCGCTGTGTTTTTGCTCCCATCCTGTGTTATATAATTCACCAAGGCAAAGAGGCGAGGCATCCTCAGAAGTCACAGATGTGCTGGTGCTGGTCCTCATTCTGCAACAAATAAATCTGGCTCTTGCAGACTCTTCTCATTTCAGGTTCACTTTCTCTGATATAAATGTTCTTTTTCTAACTGAACTGACAACCTAGAAATAAAAAAAAATTGAATTAAACTTCAAAATGGTTTCCTCGGTTTCTCTCCATACTCTCTGAGGCCACGTTGACCCATATATTTGACAAATGGGCAAAAGAAAGAGTGAAACATTGTATTAGAGCATATTACACATTTCATATTACAAAGATTTATGATTTTTAATGTTTTTAAAAATCCAGTAGGCTACATTTATTTGATCAAAAATTATTATTGAAATATCACAATTTATAATAACTGTTTTCTATTTGAATATATTTTATAATGCAATTTATTCCTGTGATGGCAAAGCTGAATATTCAGCATCATTACTCCAGTCTTCAGTGTCACACGATCTTTCAGAACCTTCAGTGTTCCTGAATCATTCCTTATTATTAATATTGAAAACAGTTGTGCTGCTTAATATTTTTGTGGAAACTGTGGTACATTTTTTTTTCAGGTTTCTTTGATAAACACATTTTTGTTTAAATGTCTTTGACTTTTTCAGAACAAAAAATTTCCAAAGTTTCATGGTCCTGGAATATTCCCACTCATCATATATAAAAATAAACTTAGAAGTGTATGTACAGTGCAAATAATTTGACCTTTACAAAAGGGTTCCTGCAGAAGTAGGAAGATAAAACTCCAATATTTTACTCAGAATAACTTTAACACTCTTATTAGACTATATTTATTTGCTGTACTGTATATTATGGAATATGATTTATTTATCTGTGATTTTGAAAAAAATTTCTTGTTTACATTTTCTGAAATGCTGCCATTTTTATATCACTAAATGTGTTGTGAATTGAGAAGGTCAGATACTTGTTGGATTGCTAAATTGGATCCAAAACAGTCAGTCATGTCAGAAAACAGTCACTATGTTGTCTTTTTGGTGAAAATCCAGTTACAGTAAATATAAAGTTAGAAGTTCTTTACAGCCTTTATAATAATGTAAATGTACTTTTTTTTTTTTTGCGTGTCAGGTCTATAGTCAATTTTTTGGAGTGAGTCTCTGTCATTTAATTTTTTGGGACCATGCCTGTCTGTTAGACCAGAGAGGGAATGTCTGTATTGGATCTCCCAACAAATGATGTGTGTTATTTTGGCACTTGGAAATAAGAGACATCCATTGGGGTTCTGACAGGCATGAAAGTGGTATTTACATTGACTGAATTACCACAGATGCTTGCCTGGCATCCATTAGTCTAGGCTAAAATTGCTTCATTTTTCCTCTGCCATCTGACCAATTTCTTGTTTTCCCCCTCTATTTCTGTACTTCCTTTACTATACTAAATGGTAAGTATCTGAAAATCAAAGAGTAATTGAAACTTGAGCCTTTTTAAACCCTTCAACTTCAAGGTTCAATTTCCCCAGCTCACAAGCACAAAAACTGCACTCTCATGGTTTCTGATTGGAAACCAAAGGTAATTTGCAGTCTATAAATTGCAGACACTTTTTGGAGAATGCAAAATTTTTACTGCTAGAGAATGAAAATAAAGTTGAAACTTCCAAACATAGATTAAAATAGCAAAAACGCTCACTGCAACACAAGTTATTCAGAAAAATGAAGAGAAAAAATAAAGATAAGAGATATATATATATATTTGGATTTTTTTATTTGGATATATATATATATATATTTGTAGACACAAAGAAAAAATACAAAAGGTTGTTTCTGTCAAAATCAGATGGTTTGAGTGAATGATTCTATGATTATTAAAGGATAAACATAAAGGATGCTTATTTGTCGCCATCTACTGGCATAACGATGTAACCTACAGAAAGAGTCATTGAATGAATAGGTGAATTGAGTCACTGAGTTCAATCAAAATCCCCATCACTACACCTCAGGAACACTACTTTGTTTAGCTAGTTACACTGTACATTTATAGTCCAATTCACACTGCACAGACAAACACAACAAACACGTATGTCGGCGTCTGTTGGCATTGGTCGGAGTTTCTTTTCACCCAACTGAACATGTTCAATCGGCGTTTGTCAGGTCTTGGAATGTCTGAGCAGTGTGATATGATTTTCCAACAAATACCAACAAACTCTGACGTATGTACTCTAATATAAACATCCTTTATTGATATGAAAATACCCCAAACCTCTTGAAAATCACACACAAATCATATAGTATCGTAATTGTGTGTTTAATACCTTCATGTTTTATGCGTAGTAACATTACTCTGGGAAGTGAAAACACAGACAGCGCAGGAAGCCGACAATGGTCATCAGATCGCATAAATCAGTGGATAATGAATAGAAATTATGAATATTAATACATTTTAAAGTAGCTTGTGTAAATATATCAATATTTCTCCAAGTATGCACACTTTTGGACTAAAAACCCCTACGGACGCTGCAGACATGATTGAATATGAATGAGTTTCAAAATATCATAAGTTACCAATTGATTATTTTGCACTCCTGACATAAATTGATGAATTACTGTCACTGCAACCAAATTTTATCATAATCAGTGAACAAATATTGAAGTTGGAGTATTTAATCTTTCTAATGAAACAGTTTGTCCAGATCAACTGCAGTTCTCTGCATAAATTCAAGTATGCGCTCAGTCTTTCCCGGCGCAACAACCACGGCTTCACCCACAACCTCTTTCGTTTTGTACGCCCTCTTTTCAGGTGAAAAATGACACGTAAAGTGTCTGTGTTTGTTGGTTTCTGTCTGTGTGGTGTGATTTGGCCTTATAAAGGCCAGCCTGTGTGATATAATAGACTGGCCATCCATGCATCCATCCATCCATCCTATCTGACAATGCACTATGCAAAAACTAAATGCAAATCAATCTCATTATGTTTTTATACATGTATGTTTCACAGTATGGCCTGGGGCTCGTTCACCTGTTGCATGGCGGCCTCCGTCACCACCCTCAACTCCTACACAAAGACGGTGATTGAGTTCCGGCACAAACGGAAGCTCTTTGAACAAGGCCTGCGAGAGGAGCAAACCTTCCTGGACCCGGAGACCTTTCATTACTTCCGTGACACGTCCGTCCAGTCCATCTCCAGCTCTATAGATGTTTACCCAAGCCACGGAAGCAGCCATGGGAGCAGTCGTGGGAAAATGCGCTCCCCTCCGGCCCCGGTGGACCAGAGCGACAACACAGAGTCTCTGGGAGAAGAGCAGTGCTGAGAGGACGTATATCCGGTACTGCACAGGTGGCCTTGCTCTGACCGGATATCTTGGAATACTGATTAACTGGGATGCGAAGGGTTGAAATGTTGAGTTCCCTTTTTTGATATGCATTATAAGAGTGAAAATGGACATGTATTGTATGAGGCACGGAGGTTTTGTTTGATATGCATTATAAGAGTGAAAATGGACATGTATTGTATGAGGCACGGAGGTATTAAGCTAAGCCTTAGTGAAGATAAATTGGTGATTGTAAATAAAATCATGTGGAAAGGGAGCATTTTTTTTCCGCCTACAGATAGCTGAGTTATGCACAGGCAGTTGGGAAAACAAAACGACTTACACTGCCGTGAAGACTGAGCAGTGCACGCTGCTAAAACTGTATCAAAGCATCTGTGGGTCCTTCGCCCTGACAGCTAGACAAGCTCCTGAGTCTTACACAGTATGTGAAATGCCCTCCTCTTTTGGTGAGATCTGCTTGAATATGCCTTCATGTTACAAACAGCAGAGTAGAGTACCGTTTAAATCCTGCCTTCAATACTACTGCAGCTGAACACAGGAGAAGCACAGCCCATTTCAGTTGCAACATACACTAGGTATACAAAGTTCTGTATTTTGTCGTGCATTACTGGGTTGATTAGCAGCAATGCCAAGATTGTAATCCCCGCCCCCAAATCCTCATTTTTTTTGGGTAATATTTTGAACATCTCATAAATGTACATACAATGAATGGAATTCTATCTATTAATGAATGTACTAAATTGTATATTTATCTATGTATGCACTATAATCCTGTCTTTTTCATTTGATAAAAGAGGTACAAAAATTGTCATCTTTTTGATTTTTTTTGTTTGCTTTTAGAAGTAAGATACAGAAAGCTAAGTACAACAGTTCTTTATTCTTTAGAAACACAGGCAGAATAAAAATGGCAGTTGAGTTGACACAATGGAGGAAAAAAATATAGATGAATGACCGCCATTTTGGAATAGCTTAGCAGATTTGCAGACACGCACATTTCAAAGAATATACTTGTTTAAGTCGATATCGAATCATTTGATTGTATGATTGTATGACTCGTTCATAATGCTCTTATAGGAAATATTATTATTGCTCCTTCACATCTGAAGCTCTGCAGCAAGTCTGTGAACACAGTCTTTCTCAGTGAATCATTTTCTGTGAGTTCTGGATTTATGCTATTCAAGTTACTGAATTACACAGTATTTACTAGAAGCCATAAAACTACATGCTGTAGCAAGAGCTAACATGGTTTAGAACCTGCCTTCAGCAGAAGCCCTAGATCAAACAGCCAGTCAAATGAAAAGGGACTGATCTTGCAGTGTGAAAGCTAACAGATGAAGCTTAATGCAACACTCATGTAATTGTGTGAAGTTAGACAATCAGAGAGTGAGCCCACTTCCATTCATTTGTGGTATTAAGGAGAGTGAATGTCCATTTTCTCATCTTCATAATCAAAACATCTGAACAGCTGCAAGCCTTTTTTTTTCTATTGGACATTAAGGTAATTGCTCATCTAACCTGTGACAGACACTTAATGTGTCTGTGAGTGCATACTTATGCTTACTTCCCTGCTACATAGTATGTAAAAAGCAGTCAAATGAGATGGAATATGGAAAAATCAGTATTCATGACTCATAAGAGGCAATATTTTGGAAATTGGACTACACTCGTTAAGCTGTACGTTTATGATTTATTAATGCTGGGTACACACTAAAAGATTTTCAAAATGTGAGAGACCACAAACACGAGGACAAAAAAAATCCTAGATTTAACCGTTTTGCTCCTATAGTGTGTGGTGTGCCGTGATGTGACAAAGACAGCACACCACACATGAACAGATTCTCAACCAGAGTCCCGACTATGAAAACGGGGAATCTCGCAAAATCTCTCGAGACTTCAGAATAAACATGGCGGACGATAGGCAGAAAGAAATCGCAATGATAATGTTTGGAATGATTTTGACAGAAAATTCACAGGGGAAAAAAGAAAAGGGTTTGGGTGAAGTCGTGGAGACAGTGTGAACATGGTCTTGACTTGTACTCGAGTTGAAACAGTACTCGAGTACAGTTGAGACACCCATCCGGAATGCTGTAAATTGCTGCCTAACCAATTCACTGCAAATGTAAAATACCTTTAAAAATGAGAATTCAACAGTTTTATTTCCATTTCGTATTTTATTTGATTATTTGTTTAGTTAAAAGTAGCTCATTTGTAAAATATTGAACAATAATGGCAAACAGCGATACAATATTTAATTTCAGTTCATCATTTTAATATTAACAGTTGAAAAGTTGAGTAACAGTAAAAAACATTGAGCAATTGCAAACAGCAATAATAAAACAGATGAAATCTATTAACTTGTGATCTTACATCGTGCAACTAAACTGTATGTGCCGCAATAGGATTCTATAGTGCGGGTACATTTGGTACATTGTGTCTCAACTGTACCCTGTCCCAACTGTACCTGGTCTACCCTACTCTTCCTAATTCTGTCAGCTCGCTTTCTGATTGGATATTGTTTTGATTCACATGATAATCTCCAGAGTGTGCCGGCATTTGTCCTCGGGGTTCCCCCCACACATCAGGATTTCTGATCTAAAGATTCAGATTCAGTCACCTTTAACACACCTCACACCACAGGAAAATCCAACCCCATCTCACGGCAATTTGTGCGTATTTTACGAGGTGTCTAATTCGTACGAATTCATACGACCTCACTAGTACGAATTCATACGTTTTTTGCTAAACGTATTTTGCGAGTTGACGAATTCATATGAATTCATACGAATGACCTACCCCAAACCCCGCACCTAAACCTACCCGTCACTGGGGTTTAGACAAATTGTACGAATTTGTACGAGTGAGGTCGTATGAATTCATATGAATTAGCCACCTCGTAAAATACGTACGAATTGGTCGTGAGATAGAGTTGGAAAATCTGATAAGATAATCTGTAGAACCATCAAAATAATCGGGACATTACCTATGATTGTCAGAAGGGGAGAAATCGGCCCAAAATCAGCCTGATTATCTTGAGGTATGTACCCAGCATAAGAAGAACCGGCTCAAAAGAGCCATTCGTTCATGAATCGTACTACAACGGATCGTGCTGTAGATTCAGTATACCATTGTTGCAGCATATTGAATAAGTATTTCAGGAAGCTCTGAGTATTTTATCACGGTAGCCCGTACGCATCAGTGGAAGAACGTGCGAAAGCCACTAACAGAACTAAATGGAAAATGTTCCTGAAAACAGTAATTATTTTTGCAGTTGTGTTTGGTAAAGTTAGTGGTGCAGAAATTACACACATATCCTGCACTCCTGTATACCTAATGCTAGGTACACACTAAAAGATTTTTGAAAACTTATAAGAGTTTCAAAATGTGAGAACATAAGGACAAAAAAATCCTAGATTTAACTATTTTGCTCCTATAGTGTGTGGTGTGCCGTGATGTGACAAAGACAGCACACCACACACGAACAGATTCTCAACCAGAGTCCGACTGTGAACAAAGAAAATCTCGCAAAATCTCTTGACACTTCAGAATAAACATAACGGATGATAGACAGGATGAAATTGCGTTGATAGTGTTTGGAATGATTTTGGTATGTTTTACTGGACACGTTGTATACACTCGTGCTGTTCCCACAAACTGACAAGCTGATCCTCTATCTCTGCTGTCCAAATCCGTTTAACTTTGTGCTGCTCCATGACTGCGTTTGTTATGCTGTCTTCTGTCAGCTCGCTTTCTGATTGGATAATGTTTCGTTTCACGTGAAAATCTCCAGAGTGTGCACGCATTTGTCCCTCATGGTTCCCCCCACACATCAGGATTCACGATCGGGGCGCCTCCGACCTTCTTCTGAGCAGATTCAGTCACTCTTAACACACCTGCACATCACAAAAAAATCTAACAAGATAATTTGTAGAACCATCAAGATAATCTGGACATTACCTTGGATTGTCGGAAGGGGAGAAATCGGCCCAAAATCAGCCCGATTATCTTGTGGTTTGTACCCAGCATTAGGAACATGCTTCATCAACATTCTTCATGAAATACTTCCAGAGTCTTTACAGATGGTGCAACATATTGTACCAATGTGCAGTCAAACTGCGAGTCTGACTTATAGAGTCTAGCTTCTGCTGTGATTTCTATTACAGTTTCTTCTAGAATTCATCTTTTGCTGCCCTACTTAATTAAAAACCTGTATGTTCACTGAAGAGCACTTAGAGCATGCTCTCTATAATCAATATATATTTAAGACATAAGTAGCGCTCTGCTGGTCAATGGTGCTCATACATACATACATCAGTGAAGTGCTTTCTCTAGTGGGTGAAATCTACAAGGAAGAATTTATAGCATGCTTTTCCAAGCTGAGCCACTGATGATGTGCTGCATAGTAACAAACATCTGGCAAAATCGTCTGACATCCATTCATCCATCCATCCATCCTCTTATTCATTCCTCATCCATCATCCTTTGTTTCCTCAGAGTTTGCCCACATACCATCTGCCCCAAGTACAGTGTGATGCCTCAGATCAGCTTTTACTGATTATTTTACACAATATTGCCCCTTAAGACCGCTGAACTGTGGATGACCTTCGAACTATTGGATATAGATTATAAGCACCTTAAGTGAAAAGCAATTATGTCTATCTCCATATGGCACAAGGGATTCACAGCAGACCACAGAGTCATTTGAATTAACATGCTCTGCCATTGACAGGGGATGGTTCAGTGATGGAAAGGAGCTTCCTTTCAAATTCAGTTTTACAAAGCAGACAATACAAAGCTGCTTTCATTATGTCTTACAGGAAGGGTCATGCGGTACAAGCTCAATTTCAGCCCTGGAGATGAAACACAATGAGCTGGCATTTGGGGTAAGAGATAGCTCAGAGGGAGAGGAGAAATTCATCACGGTTTGGTGATAAATCAAGGAGAAGCCATCACTAATTAAAGTGCATCAGCAGTGTGTCTCTCGCCTCGTGGCATCGCTTACAGTAATATAACTTTCGGTTCTGCAAATTATGTGCAAAACAAAGAAACTCATTTGTACGACGAGAATGAATCCAAACAGTCTAAAATTGCCTTCCTTTTATCCACATGCAAGACGACAGACAGCAATTGTTTTTTCAGAGCATATATTCTGCATTTACATAATGTTTAGTCATGGTAGGTAATGAAATGCAGCTGAAGAAGTTTATGAGGTGCACCTGCTGGGCCGTTTCGAGACAGGCGCTGGACGGGTCATTTGTTTAATTTTCATTGGGCGGCCAGTCGCCATGATAAAACTATGTCTGAAGGTATGACTTGCCTTTATTCTCGGTTCCAGATGAGAGGAATCTCTCTTGATTCCTGCCCCTGATGTTGCTCAGATAACAGTAATTAAGACATGTAAATTATAATAAATTAGGTTCCTCTCAGTGGGCGAAGTGGAGGTTGAAAATAAGCGCAAAATAAGCAGCGTGCTGCACACATAACCAGAGAGACTAGCTGCAGTATAATGATAAAATCATTTCCCATGACATGGCATGAATCATTATCGGATTGAATAAATGAAACATCTTCTAATTGCAGGCTAGTAATGCAACTACAGAGAGGGATAGTTCTCTTAAAGACATTTTGTAGATACTTTATGCATTCTTTCCAATGAAAGTTCATATTGAACACAGGATTTCTAAAGTTAAAAAAAGCAGCAAGTGGTGCATTTAACTCATGCTCTTATTCTTTTAAAGCCTTTGAAAGCCATAGCTATTCCTTTAAGCAGGATATGTTGGATTCAAAATAACCCCAATTCTTAGGACTCGAATATGTAAGTGTTTCTTCAAATCAAATTTTGGCCATTTTTATGTGGAGGGTTTCAAGCTTTTTCTATTCGTTAAATGAAGGTCTCATTAAAAATGTCTTTTACCATGCCTTACCCTGGTCCCATGCTTTCAACCTTAAAATATGAAAATCAAAAGAAAGAAATAAACAATTTAATTTTAGCGATACTGATTTATACTGTAAAACCCAACAGTGAAATTAATTAAATGAAATAAGCTCGTTTCACTCAAATAATAATGGAAGTTCATTGTACTTAATAGAAAAAAAGTTGCACAAACCCAAAATTGTATTGTAGTAAGCTGAACTTAATATGATAGAGTTGCAGCAGATTTCTAATTCCCAGCATGCTTTGCGTCAGACTGTTTAAGGAAAATGTTTCTGTAAACGAACTGTATATAATTAACATTATGATGAGTTGGGCGAGGCTGAGAACCGTGGGAGCGAATGGATGCTGGTGACGGGATTGTTAATGAGAGACACCTGGCCTTGCTCCGCTTCCACAGCTCTCGGCCCCGCCACACTTGTCACAAAAAATTTAAGTTCTACTAACGTAAAAATAAATATGAGTTAGTTTACTTAAATGTTTTGAGGTCACACGTTTTCTCAAATGGTTTGAGTATTTTGAACTTATCGAGTTTTACAGTGCAAAAACACCAAGCTACTGTCTTTTAATAAGAAATAAAGTTAATTGTTAATTATATAAAAAAGTATAAATATAAGAAAGTGTTATCAAGTCTAATAAAGGTGATTTTAATGAGTGTACCAAGAAGACAACAGTGACAATGAAAACAAAAAGCCTGCATTCTTCTATGCTGTTGGGCAATAATATTTTTCTAAAAGTCCACAGGGCCAGAAGTGCTTAAAGAAGTTAAAGAACACAGTTAAAGTAACACCCATGTATGTTTTATCTCATAAGACTCTCTGTAATTTGACGTAAGATAGACTGTTCTCTCCATCATCGTGGGATTTCAGTTGGTCTCTCAGATCCTGACATATGTTCCAGACAGAGAGTAATCAAAGGTCTTATCAGAGCTTGATGGATGGTCAAATCAAACAACTCCATCTGTAGGACAGGAATAGGCCTTAAAATGGAAACTTGCTCTCTCTTCTCTTGCTATCTCTCTCTCTCTCTCACTAAATTTTCTTTTTCCAACAATAACTTACAAAAATTGAACTGCCACAGAAAATTACAGCAGAAATTACTTCTGTATCAATATATTCATTTAAATGACTGACTTACAGGGGGGGAAAACTACATAAAAAATGTTGTCGTTCACCTTGCATTGACCCGTCTGCGTTTTTAATGTCCTTTAAATGGGTGGGATTTGTTCCACAGTGTCGCTTGCACATGTGATGTATTTGGTTTAGTGGGGTGACGGCTGGTAAGGTACAGTGTGGGCGGACATGTGGGGACGTGTGCTTTGCACTGCATCACTGACCACTTCTTAATGGATACAGGAGATTTATGCAAGCAGTCACAAAGAATGGGGCTGGATCCCTCTCACATAGCTCAGCTTCAGGAGTGGCCCGTCTGAAAGCCTGCATATATTTTATATCCGCCAGTTTTATAGTTGTGCAAGTCTGGAGGATATTAACTGAACTGCAGACGCTTTCTGAAACACAATAGAGTGGCTTCTGAATCTTACACCATTTTTCAAAACATTCACTAGTTTCTTATACTCATCTACAATGCTGAATAATTTATGAGGGCATTATGACATCATCTACCACTCTTCACATTTAATTACTTCTGTTCAGTATGAATATGCCAGTTGAAGGGATTGTTCATTTTTGTGTTCAGTCATGCATACCCTATTAGGCATTGCTAATAAACTGTGTGGTTTGGAATGTAGCAGGGCTGCACACACACAAAACATTTTAGTTACTAATTAAAAAAAAAAAGTAAGAGCTTTCAGAGTTCCAAACGACGACTAAAATGACTAAAATAAACATTTGCGACAATAATGTCAACTCTATAGTCAGTCAAGAAAACTGTACAGTTTCATCTTACCCGATCTCACGAGAAAATATAGCTGTGTTATGAGGTGGTGATTTCATGTGTAATATAACAGGTTTCATTTTAAAACATGAATAATCATGTGGTGACAAATAATTAATATTCAATAGGCTTAGTTGCTATGTTCTACAGACCACTTCAGAACACAAATTAAGATATTTCTGATTAAATCCGATGGCTCAGCGAGGCCTGCATAGACAGCAATGGTACGTCCTCTCTCAAGATCCATAAAGGTACTTAAAACATATTTAAATCAGTTCATGTGACTACAGTGGTTCTATCTTAATATTACAAAGCGACGAGAATATTTTGTGTGTGCCAAAAAAAACTAAATAACGACTTTTTAACAATATCTTGTGATGACCGATTTCAAAACACTGCTCCGGAGCGTTATGAATCTTTTGAGTCGAATTAGTGATTCGGATTGCGTGTCAAACCACCAAACTGCTGAAATCACGTGACTTTGGCGCTCCGATCCACTGATTCGATTCATAAAGCTCTGAAGCTTCAAGAAGCAGTGTTTTGAAATCGGCCATCATTTGATATTGTTAAAAAGTCATTATTACGTTTTTTTGGCAAACAAAAAATATTCTCATCGCTTTATAATATTAAGGTAGAACCACTATAGTCACATGAACTGATTTAAATATGTTTTTAGTACCTTTATGGATCTTAAGAGAGGAAGTACCATTGCTGTCTGTGCAGGCCTCGCTGAGCCATCGGATTTAATCAAAAATATCTTAATTTGTGTTCTGAAGATGAAGGTCTTACGGGTGTAGAACAACATGAGGGTGAGTAATAAATGACAGAATTTTCATTTTTGGGTGAACTAACCCTTTAATAAATCAATAAATTAATAAAATTGTGAGATCTTTCTTCATTCTACTGAAATGCATTCATGACATGACAAAAGATTACGTTAAAAGCAACTGGGTTATATGGCTTCTCTTTAAGACTCTAATAATGCGAGACTGATTTATCTGAAAACATTCCCATCCAGCAGTTTGTTCAAGGGCACAGCAAATGTAAAGAAATCTACTTATTCTACAATATATGGAAGAGGAGACATCTTGTACTATTGTACCAAAATCTACATAGATTCATGTTGTGGGTAACTTAGAAAAAAATGTATGCTATAAAAACCTCCATTTAGTGGAGAAAATTGGTGCTCTGTAAAAATGAGAGTGCAGGGGCATTTGCAATGATACACACTAATTTCTATCTTTAGAAGCTTGCAATCGATAGCTTTATTCACATAAATTATACCCCCTCATAAAAAATTGTGTTGTGGAGTCACGTTGTGTGATTAATTTTGGCTAAATTGGAACTGATGACACCCTAGCCCGTTTGTCATTTGGTAACGGTGGTCTCTATGACCACACTCATTGGAATTCTCCATCAATTAGATCAATGGATTGATTAATCTTGAAGAGCTACAGATGGTTCAGTTGCTTGTGTCCAAAATCTGCCTAACTAGACTGGACAAGACCTGATGGTGTTTCCTGCCTTTCACTGCCACTGTTTTTCCATCTTGCTGGGAGTGATATTTCTTTATATAACAGTTCTATAAACAAAAAGTTAATATTGAATAACTTATGTTTTAGACACAATATAATGTGAGACAATTAAAGAAGGTTACAAACAAAGCCACAGCAGAATTCAATGCGCGTCTCCGAGCAACCTGGGTAATGGGTATTTTTGCTACTGACAGAGAGTGGATTTGCATTTTCATTAAGCCCTTCTGCTATTTTCTTATTTTTTACGCAGTAGTCTGAACAGCATATGCGAAAATCACGCTGAATCTTCGTGCTGAACATAAGGCAGTGGCGTGCAGTGGTGTTTTGGAATAAGGAGGCAAAGCTCTTACTTTTTAAAATGTTTTTAATTATTATTACTTTTTAATAAATCAAATGTGATTTCATGTCCCAGTTACGCTTAATGTTGCCACATTTTCCTGGTTAAATAAACATTACATTACATCAAAAATAAATAAATCAAAATAAAAAAAATAACAACTAAAGGCAGCTTACATCATCTTATTTTGAAGTCATCAGTCTTCAAGCTGGTAAACACTGATTACAGACACGAAGATGTACCTTTAATTTCACCAAGCTGATTGCACAGTCCCCCACAGTCATCATGTTTTCAGTACATTTCAGTTTGATTCTAACCTGACATGGCTGAGTTGTTTACTTACTTTTTAATCCTCATTAGCATTGGGCTTTCCATTAGCACCGTAATTTTGTTCATTTAGACTGATTCTCAAACACGGAACATGCATGAAAACAAGAAGTGGGATTTAATCATATCCAATCATCTCGCATGACTTTCTCCCATTCATTCTCAATTACCCCCCACCCAAACCACTGCATGCTTTAGGGCAGGGGTCTCCACTGCTCCTGGAGAGCTACCATCCTGCAGAATTCAGCTCCAACCCCAATCAAACACACCTGAACCAACTAATCAAAATGTTTAGGGTTGCTTGATAATTGCAGACAGGTGTGTTGGAGCAGGGTTGGAACTGAAGTCTATGGTAGCTCTCCAGGAGCAGGATTGGAGATCCCTGCTTTAGGGGATCTGTTGAAACTCAGTGGGGGTTATGCTGGAGTCACGCCACCGTGTAATTACCGTAATCTCGAGATGACAACACATGATGTCATATTCTGTTCATGTCCTCAGACTGGGAATTATGAATCTGCAGTATTCAGGGGGCACAGGGACCACGTAGTACACTTGGTAGCTTTCAGAAAACTCCCAGCTTACAAGCTGTAATAACAAGCTCTACGAGGATGTGGGCGTTTTTTACAAGCCAGAATCTCGTAGTTACAGTAATTACAACATGGTTTGAACGCACCCTTATTATGTGCAACAAACTCCCATATTCTGTAAAACAGGTTGCATTGTTTCCTGTTCAGGACTTTTGTGCAGTGTTGCCAATTGCTTTGAGTTGAAAGTAGTTAAAACTGGTCGCTAAATGTCGCTAGATGACGTCATACTGGTGAGTCCACTGATATATAGAAATATATACAGTGCACATGCATAAATGTGTACACGCCCTCTGAACTAATACAAAAGATGTATTTTCTTTATGATCACTAATACAATTCATGGAAAGCTGGCAAAACTAAAATGTATTAAATATACATAATAAAAACTGAGAAATATATGTCATTAATAGCCATAAAATAAGTAAATTAGCCAATTTTGTTTAAATTAAGGATTGCAGAAATGAGTACACCCTAGATTTAATTCAACAAATGTATAATATTCTAGTACTTAGTATGCCCTCCATAATTTTGAATACACTGCTCTGACCCTTCTTGGCACGGAGTGTACAAGTTCATGACAAATTGTCACATCTGTCCTGTTTACCTCCTGGATGATGAGCTCCTTAAATGCCCTGATCTTTAATGGGGAGTGTTGCTCAACTCATCTCTACAGAATCCCCCACAGGTGCTCAAGAGTGTTAAGATTGAGTGCAATACATGGAGAATGCAACAATGCAGGGAATGAGGAAAGGGTAACATCTTTTGTTTCAGGTTTGTGTATTAAATTACACAGTGTTGTGGGAATTCATGACAGCATTGATAAAGCACAACTCCCTCACACCTTCAGCACTCAAACACCCCTATATAAGAGCTTTACTATCACTGAACTTTACTGTGGGAACCAGGCACTTCTCACTGTACTCCTCCTCTAGCAACACCATAACATTTTGGATGCTGTTAGATCCAAAATGATTGATTTGGTCTCATGAGACCAGAGTATTGATTCCCAGAATCTATATTTTGTAAATATAGGCTTTGGAAATGGCTAACTGACTTTATTGTGCTTTGGCTACAGGTATTTCCAGTGAGAACAACAACCATAAATGTCATTTCTGCAGGCTGCATCTTACTCTGTGAGATAAACAGACACGCTTTTCATAGCTTTTGCTGGCGATTTGCGCGATAATGGTGAGTATCAAGGCAAAAGCCGAAGAAGCAGCAGCTTGTCATGTACGTTGTCAGAGAAGCTTACAAATAGAAACGGCAGAGAAGCGGCAATTAGGTAATGACTTTTGTTGCAAATTGACTCCTGAAACAGAGTGCTTTTCATTCCCATGGAAGTTGAAAACGCTCGCTCTTCTACTATTGCTCCTCGCCAGTTTTTTGACCCATGGGAGGGGTTCTAGCAGACCAATCACAGCGCTTGCGGTCTGCATAGAATTGACGCGTTGTTACATTTTTGAAGAGGTGCATGTCAGGCTACGTCGTAGGCTACGCGTGGAACAAACAGCCCACGCCTTAGCTACGGCGTACACTCAATGCAGAAGTATAAATCAGCCTTTAGCCCCTCCTGCTTTCTGGAAGAAAGCAGCCACGTGAAAAAAAAAAATTTTATGCTCAGAGTTTTTGTCATACTGTCTAAACTGTTTGTGTGAAGCACTATAAAGTCATAATTTTAATCAGTGTTTTCTTAGCTTCTAGAAGGCATAGCTAACATGTGTCAAGCTAGTATAGTAAGTTCTATCATGGCTGTCAGTATATAATGGAATGGATTACAAAAAATGCAAGGTCTTTTTTTTTTAAGTTGAACTTCTTTTAATAACCTGAGCATGCAAAAGCAGTGATATGCAGCGTAACGGTCAAAGAGCACACATTTACATAGAAAAACAAGGAAGTTGTGGTAGTCTTTTCTTTCCTATTGTGACGTATATCCAAATGAAATGGCTTCTTGAACAAGAAAAAATAGGCAGGACTTGATTTTGTTCATGGGGAATTTATTGGATTGTGGTTTGCTATTGCTGTGATGTCATATGAGTGACACGTTGTCCCATCTTCATGCAAGTAAACACATCATCAGAGGGAGGGATAGTTATTTTGATTAAAGATTATGAGGGCACATGAATTAAAAAAAAATAAATGTAATATAATATAATATAATAATAAATGTAATAATAAATGTGCACAGATAAAATATTTATAATAAATATTGTAATAATATCCCATGAAAAAATTATTTTTGATTTCATGCTGACTTTAAAAAGCAGCAGAGTGGAACACAAAAACATTCTATGAACAGGCCATATGACTGATTTGTGCTCGAGTTCACAAATCAGATTGTGGCTCATATCACATGGTGTTTACATTCTGTAAGCATTATATTCTGACATATTCTCATTCATATAATTAATGCATAGACTATACCCTGCCAAATAAATACAGCTTCCACAGCACCAGCTATAATGCACTAATGTAATGCACTCAATAGAAAGCACTTTTATACAGTTCATTTGCAAAACTCCCCTTTAATGTGTTGTACAAAGGCAAATGGTAGAAGTCATTTGTCATGAATGAATA
The DNA here is from genome assembly GCA_003731715.1 of Anabarilius grahami. NCBI lineage: Eukaryota > Metazoa > Chordata > Actinopteri > Cypriniformes > Xenocyprididae > Anabarilius > Anabarilius grahami. Next base: position 4,945,840 of record RJVU01053643.1, on the reverse strand, counting down.
TTTCCGGAACACTGTAATTATTTTCTCCCAGTGTAAATCACATGATGCATGACATACTGTGATACATACATGCATGATATGTGTTTACATATAAAACTTTACTAACAATACTTTTACATCCATTACTTTTTTTGTTCTCTCCTATTCTTGATTATCTTTTCATAAGCCAATACGTAAACATTTTTGCAAGCAAGCCGCCTAAACAAGAGTTAACATTTTAAAACGATCCTTTTGTAAAGCACTGTGATTTAACTTATGAATGCAGTCCACTGGTCTCCATAAAAAAAAAGAAACTCACTTATGTGATTAGTGATAATCAAATTGTGCATACGGGGAGGTTGATTATGGCTTAATAAATAATGTGGGGTCTCCACAACGATATCAATCAATTCACATCGTTCAATTCTCATTAGTTTTTGTTGCTCTGAGCTACGGAGGACAGACAACCATAATGGATTTTACTCACTGCCAGTCAGAGATTTTTCTCTCACCTTTTACGGGGCTGTTTGGGATTCTGGCATGGACTGAAGCCCCTGTGACAGGTGAAACAGCTGCCGTGCCATATTGTCCTCTCTAATGATGACCCAGTTTGCCAGGTGAGGCCAGGCCCACCGCAAAACATGTCCACGTTAATTACCGTTCAGTTACCTTGGCTGGGACATCAGATCCATCAGAGGAGCTTTTAACTAAACCACTGGCTTGATATAGAGACCAAGCACAGTTAAAGTGATAGCCGAAGATGTGAGATTTGAATGCTCATTACTATTACATAGCAACTGAAATGGGTTTTTTGAAAGTGCATTTCACAGTGTCGACATGACACACCAAAGTCCCTTTCAAGGAAAGTCTATTTACTTGGCGGCCATATTTTCAACACCTCCGGCTAGCTATTTCGGGCATCCAAGACTAAGTCCTATCTATTTGAATGGGGAAATCCTGAAATCTCAAAAACTACTTGGTGAACTCACAATTAAATAACATATTACAAGTCAGCAACAAAATCTGACATGAACGGACATAAATGCAGTCTTGGTGAGCATAAGAGACTTTGACCCCAAACTTTTGAACGGTAGTGTATTCATGTACTCATTCAACATGAATTTACATGAACAATCAGTGTGATTTTCAAGATGAGCACAGCTCTTGGTGTTTAAGTACACTTACATTGTAATTACATTTTGCAATCATGGCACCACCTGCTGGGTCATTGCTTCTGTAAAAATGAACAGCATTCAATTATCAGTGGACAAAAATGCAAAAAATGTATGCAATCATTAATCACATTTAAGCCTTATTAATGCAAATCTTACTTTTAAAACATATGTTTAAAAATTGTGTAAACTCAAGAAATAACTCCAGTCATAAATGTACATCAAAAGGTATGTCATCTCATGGATGACACAATGGTTGCATCCGAAATTGCAAGCTTCGCTATTATATAGTAGCTGAAAACCACTATGTGACAAAAGAAGTATGTCGGAATTCACAGTACTCGTAAAAGAGTAGGCAAGAAGTACCTGGATGACCTACTCCTGGTGAGATTCGAAGAACACTTTACTATCCCATGAGGTCAAGGGAGAGGATTTGTGAATGGCAGTGAAGCGACGCAAATGATGCTGGTAGGTGATAAGGGAAACATAGCGAATGTAGCACATCCAGATTACATTCATATACATCATGTTCATAGAACATACTTTTTTACTAATTACTTATTCAAAATAAGTAGGCCAACCTACTCAAGATAGTATGCAATTTTGGACCCAGTCTACATTGAGATCACATGACTAGTCCATATGATTTCTGATACTGCATTTAGGCCTCTAGGTGTCAGTGTAAGTCTGCAAAACATAAACAAATAATTAATTTAGTGATGATGTCAGGCTATATTCACCATAGGCTCCTTCTGGAATTTTCAATGGGTTTTTAGATTTTTACATTTTGTTCTAAAATATAACTTGCATACAGTCTTCAGATTTTGAGAAATTATGAAGCCACTGTATTTTAAAAAGTTGTCTTGTTTGTCTAGCACATACACTCAAACCCATGTTTAATGTAAGACTGTTTGTAATTTATTTTGTAGAAAATATCTCAGTTCACATATTCCCTCAGAGGCAGATAATGTCATAATGATGATATAGATGGTTCATCAACAGCTGGGCAGTGTAATGAATATGCTCAATATCCAGCAGGAAGAGCACTCCTGTGCGTTCATCTTTTATTGTCATTAACCATATGCCACTTGTGTCATGGTGTATTCTTTTTCCTTTCATCAGGTTTGATATTCATAGAATCACAACGTTTTTTTTTTGTTACATCGGTGTGGACACTCATTGTTTAGACCACACATTAAAGGGATAGTTTACGCAAAAATGAAAATTCTGTCATCATTTACTCTCCCTCAAGTTGTTCCAAACCTGTATAAATGTCTTTGTTCTGCTGAACACAAAGGAAGATATTTGGAAGAATGTTTGAAACCAAACAGATCTCGCCCCCCATCGACTATCATAGTATTTTTGTTTCCCTACTAGTCAATGGGGGTGAGATCTGTTTGGTTTCAAACATTCTTCCAAATATCTTCCTTTGTGTTCAGCAGAGCAAAGACATTTATACAGGTTTGGAACAACTTGAGGGAGAGTATATGATGACGGAATTTTCATTTTTGGGTAAAGCATCGCTTTAAGAGATGTATAAAAAACAAGTTGTATTTGGCAATAACTTTTAGACCCGTGAATGCCCATTTACACCAGCCACTGTTGTGGTAAACCACATACCATTTCCATCACATTAATTTTTTGTTCCTTCGGAAGATATATCTTGGTTTACTGAGCAGTGTATTGGGAGATGAGAGTACAAACATCTCTTTGAAGAGTCTCTTGTTTGATGCTGAACTCTCACAAGGGATTCTGTCACAAGCTGACACCAGAACATCCATTGATCCATATTCCACACAAGCCATCCCATTCCACAGAGGACTCCCAAAAGGCTTCCAGGCTCAGAGCTGTATATACTTTTAGACAGTTTATATAAACAATGAATCACGATTTTCTTCATCTGCACGATTCCGCCCCCTAGAGGAACCATAGCATCCTGTTGGGAGTACTGTAAGGAACGGATCTGTTACTCTTTTACATTTTTGTAAAGACTTCTTGGATTGATAACGCTCCTCGTTGCTTCCTTCATTAAGCTAAAATACTGGCATGAAATGTGGTGGTTCTCAACAAGTAGGTCGCAACAAAAAAGTATCAGAGAATGATATATAATTACGATAAAATATAACAAATAATAATAAAAAACATAAAATATGACCTATTGTCAAGATCTCAGTTAAACAATTGCAGATGAAAATGTGCATCAAATGTTAATTGAGAACCCTTTACTTCTGCTGCCATCTACTGTTCAGACCATTAAAAGATACAGTCCATTTAGAAGCATTACGTCATATTTTGTAAGAGACAGAAGGGCTACTTTAGATGTTTTTCCATGTATTTTCTGTGTTCATGTTCTGTAATTGTTATTCATGCAATTAAAAATAAATAAATAAATAAAAATAAAAATACTTTAGATGTGTAAAGCTCTTAGGGAAGGGTTTGCTAGGATATTTTGCCAAAAAAAAAAAAAAAGGGAAGGGGGGAACATTTTTTTATCTGAAATCTGTAGCCACTTGTATTTCTTAAAGCTACAAAATAAAATAATGTAAAATCTTCAAAATGCCACTATAACAATCAGCCTTACTACCATGCTATTTCTTAAAGAAGGTAAATGAGCAATGAACAAGTAGAATGTAAATAAAATAATACATGAATATGGTTCCATGATAGATATATTCCAAAGTAAAATGGCATTACCATCTGACGGAGGGGGGTCAGTAGAAGTAGTAGTATAAAGTTGCAGCACTAGTATCCACAGTGTAAACAGTGCTTTTGAATAACAGTCTACTTCAGACTACTCAATAAAAAGAGAAAGGCGTGAGCTCTCTGACTGACTGTGTTGTTTGAGACACTGCAGGGAATTAGATCAAAGTTAAAGATACATGAGTATCCGGCATCTAAGAGCCCTTGATGTAGTACCACCATAACAACCACAAGGAGGACTCAGATAGCCATAAACATTTTTACTCGACATGAGTGGGTTGCAAAATTATAAATCTAGTCTAAAGGATGTGGAAAAATATTTATGTTGTTCCGACCGCCAGTAATACACATTTTACTTCAGTCATCTCGATAGTTCATAAAGTGTTTCTTTGACAAATGTAATTATTTGTCACTGATGCTTTGTCTTTTTATGATGCTTTTAAAATTTTGTAATAAATTCAATCATAACACTTGATCTGACGGGAACTGCTTTGTCACAAAGAAGCCAGTATGCGTTAGTGATAAAACTCCAGAACGAATGGCCCTTACGATATATTTCTTTTTAGTGATTCAAAAGCATACAACACATGAGTCTTGCTTATGTCAAACACAAATTCATGAACTCATTTTACAGTCATCCGGAAGCGATAGTGACTGTAAAATGAGTCACTATCGCTTCCGGATGAGTCACTATCTACATCCAAGTGTAGATAGTGACTCAAGAAAATGAGTCACTATCTACATCCAAGTGCACACACACGGCAGTGAACACACACCCGGAGCAGTGGGCAGCCATTGCTGCGGCGCCCGGGGAGCAGTTGGGGGTACGGTGCCTTGCTCAAGGGTCTCACCTCAGTCGTGGTATTGAGAGTGGTGAGAGCGCTGGACATTCACTCCCCTCACCGACAATCCCTGCCGGACCTGAGACTCGAACCCATGACCTTTGGGTTACAAGTCCGACTCTCTATCCATTAGGCCACGACTGCCCCAATAAAGCAATAAGCCCAATGAAGCTGTGGTTTACAGTGAATTTAGAACAGCTAGGGGTGTTGTTAAAACTTAGTTGTTCTAAATTCACTGTAAATCACAGCTTCACGTGGGCCTTATTGCTTTTATAAAACTGTTACCATACAATACAAATATTAAAGGCAAAATATATGTATTATATTATTACTTTTTTTAAGTTAAATAATTTATGCCATTCTTCCGCACACATACATCTGCTTATCTCTTAGCAGAGTTCTCTTATTATAGTTTAAACCAGACTGGTTTGTGGCATAGTCCGAGTTCGCCTATAAGAAGCATCATTAAACAGTGTAACCTGAGAGAGAAAACTTTTAAATAATATTCCCTCTGCACTTCGGAAACTGTGGTCGTGGTCGCACTTCCCTGAAGTACGAGCGTTTACTAAAGTTGCGCCCCTATCAACAACAGGACATTTTCATTTTAATGCATTGTTCCCTTTTATCTGCATCATATTTTGGGTTTCGCGTAGCTCATTTGGCAGAGCGTTGCAATTACAATATGCAATCATGTGGTCATACGATCGTGGGTTCGATCCCAGGGAACGCATGTGCTCATAAAGTGTATATGCACTATAAATCACTAAGGGTAGGTTTAGGGATGGGGTGGGTGTAGTCGTTAATTTAAAAAAAACTAAAAAAGAGTTTTGCTAAATGGAAATAGGAGAAATGGAGTAAAAAGTCCACACATTGCATTTAAATAAAAATGCATTTTGATTGGTAACAACAGTCATACGTCGACAAACGTAACACGACACTGTCATTATTTTTACGCCAGATAGAGGGCGCATGACTTTAAAACATAAATATAAGTCGTAATAAGGTGCTTGAAAAACGACCTATATGGTCGTTTTTTTTGGAGGACAGTCTCAACAGATAATACATTAAACTGCAGCAGCAATGGCGCAGTGATACGGATGTAATGAGGTCACAGGTGTATGTTTGTGGAGTAATTTACAATGTCTTTGAATGCAGTTCAACCAACCAGAATCAAAGATGGGAGCTATCCATTTTATAAACACTCATGCAGCAGTGTTAAAGCAAAGCCACTCAAAGGCAAACCTGTAACCTGAGCCAAAAAAAGCGTAATGACTGCTAACGCTGCGGTACGCAGGGAAGAAGACAACGGCTTCACTACATTGAATAAACCGCTTTTGTAATGAAATAGCTTATTTAAAGAATCAACAGCCCATTGGCTAATCTTCAACTAGTTTGCTCTTAAACAGTAATTTTGAATTGATCCATTTTCAGAGTTTACACCGGAAAAAATGCTGTTTTATAAGTGAAGTCACAGACAATTGTGTGACAGGTATGATTCAGTTTACAGCACTTCTTATTCATTTCTGTGTTGTATCCGCAAACAGTGATTGACTGTCATGCAACTCTGAAAGAAATTCAAAGATGTCAAGGTTGTAATGTGCTTAGATGTCAAGGCACATGTGATCCAGGTTAGGCGTTATGCTTTTTCCAAGGTTAGAGTCACAGACCCTCAGATCTCCCAATAATAAGACAACGGCTGCGTCCGAAATCCCATACTCTCTTGGTATTTATTTTGAATAAATAATTACTTCATGACTGCTAAAAAAAGTTCTATGAATGTAATCTGGACGTACTACATTTGCCATGTTTTTGTTATCATGTGACTTACTAGCGTCAGCTGCGTCACTTCATTGCCATTCACACTCTCCTGTGGCCTCATGGGATAGTAAATTGCCCATCGTATGCACACTTCAGAATCTCGCCTAGAGCAGTAGGTCATCAGGGTACATATTCCGTTTTTCGGTTTCTATATGGAATGGAGGTATGCGATTTCTGATGCAGCCCATCTCTGGTTAAAGTCGGCATGAAATGGAAGTTACAATAGTCTTTTCTTCCCTATTGTGACATATATTAGAGTGATAATGCTTCTGGAATGAGAAAGAAAAAAAATTGTAGGGCCGGACGTGATTTCGTCCACGGGAGCTGATTGGATCGTAGGAAGTTTCCATTTTGCAGTCAGTTGTGGAGGATATTTAACCCCACCCTGCGGCTAGACACACATCATGAAGAAAACAGTTTTCAAGGTGGAAGGGAGGTTAACGTTTTTGATTAAAGATGAATTTAAAAAAAATAATAATTATGTGCACGGATAATTCACTTGTGATAAACACTGCAACATTCTGTAAAAAGAATGATTTCGGTTTCATGGCAACTTTAATTTGTGTTTTGTAATTTACTGCCAAGGTAATATAACACAAAGTATAGTGATACCGATGTATATTTTTATTATTATTAATTTAGGAATATATGAAAAACTTACTATTTGCAATGTGGAAGCTAGCTGTGGAAGATGATATTACAGTCACATGTCATCACAGTCTAACAAAAAGGGGTTATTTTTTTCTTACACACCAAGCAGATCCCCCCTCCCCCATTGACTACCATAGTAGTAAAAATAAATACTATGGTAGCCAATGGGGGACGAGATCTATTTGGTCACTCACATTCTTCCAAATATCTTTCTTTGTGTTCAGCAGATCATAGACATTCATACAGGTTTGGAACAACTTGAGGGTGAGTAAATGATGACAGAATTTTCATTTTTGGGTGAACAATCCCTTTAAAGGGTTAGTTCACCCAAAAATGAAAATTCTGTCATCAAGTTCTCACCCTTATGTCGTTCCACACCCGTAAGACCTTCGTTCATCTTCAGAACACAAATTAAGATATTTTTGATGAAATCCGATGGCTCAGTGAGGCCTCTATTGCCACCAAGTTAATTTACACTTTCAGTGCCCAGAAAGCTACTGAAAACATATTTAAAACAGTTCATGTGAGCTCATATTATATTAATATTAATATTATAAAGCGAAAGGAATACTTTTTGTGCGACAAAAAAAAAAGACTTTTCAACAATATCTATATGGGCCGATTTCAAAACACTGTTTCGAATCTTTTGTTTCGAATCAGCGGTTCGGATTGCGTGTCAAACTGCCAAACTGTTGAAATCACGTGACTTTTGTGTTCTGAATCACTAATTCAAAACAATCGGCCATCACTAGAAATAGTTGAAAAGTCATTATTTAGTTGTTTTTTTTACGCACAAAAAGTATTCTCGTCGCTTCATAACATTAAGGTACTACTGTACTCACATGAACTGTTTTAAATATGTTTTTAGTAGATTTCTGGGCACTGAAAGTGCAAATTAACTTGCTAGGTTAGGTTAGGTTAAACTTTATTTTATTTGCTGGCAATAGAGGCCTCACTGAGCCATCGTATTTCAACAAAAATATCTTAATTTGTGTTCCAAAGCTGAACGAAGGTCTTAAGGGTGTGGAACGACATGAGGGTGAGAATTTAATGACAGAATTTTCATTTTTGGGTGAACTAACCCTTTAGCGTCTATGAAAATTCTCTCAAAATTGATATTTCAAAAACCACACAAAACGAGCATGATGGTAATCCGTACAGCCACAGTGGATAAATCAATGTCTTCTGAAGTGAAACAATAGGTGTGTGTGAGAAAAGTATTAATATTTTAAACTTTCTAAACTATATAAAATATTTATTATTGAAATTATCTCATCATTTGCCAAATCTTTATTCATTACAAGTCCTAAAAGCCATTAAATTCTTTATGATTCACAGCCCTAATGTAATGCTAAAGTTTGTTCAGCAGCACTCTAGTTGTGTTCACTTCCCCCCATGGACACACACACTTGTGCAAATGCTGACGGAGCAGCTATACGGAACACACCAGAAAAATGTAGTCATTTAGCAGACAAATAGTAATTCAGACACACCAATGCACGCTCTCAGCAAGTCCCCATTCTGTCCGGTTCAGCGATGATAAACAACACCCTGTGTATCAGCCATACAACTCACACTAAAGGCTTTTGAAAAACCATCAGGAGCATTCGCACACAACCATCCTATGTCATGTCAGTGACCATGCAGAACAATTTTGGACACCGGACAGAAAACGCATTAAATCTCTGCCATGGCAGCTGTGGAAGTAAATTGTGAGAGATCATTAGGATTACATTTTCCCCATAACCAAACTTGTTACCAAGGACAAAATGAAGCCAAACTGGTAGATGTACAGATTGTGGGTGTCAACCTTGAGCAAAACTGAAGGGAATGGAGAGAAATGACTGACAGATTGAGAGGAGAAAAGAGGAGCACAATGCTGCGTATGCTGTTTGAGGGGGCTAGACAAAGACCAGTTGCTACCCCCTCCACCCCTCCTCTCAGTGCCAGCTAAAAAGACTTCCTTTTCAGGCTTGCGCGTGTCTGCCTTTGATCTGCGGGCCACTCCGGGCCCTGTGCGTCAGCAATGACGTCAATCAAGCTGGAGAGGGGCTCCTGTTGTAGGTGGAGCGGCTTGTGGGTGGGCTGCTGCAGCCGGTATGAATGAACAACCGAGTGCTGAGAGATCTGCATTGTCTGTGAAGCAGGGGCCCCAGATCCCAGCCTTATTCAACCCCTCATGCTTTACGTCGCTCGTTAATTGCCAGCATCTCTCATTCCCTACACAAAATGTGTTTATTTACGTTATTAACATCGTTTTGAGGCCCTGCTATACATTGAGTGGGTCTATGGACACAACTATTGATTCCAATTCCTTGGTTCAAATAAAAATGCACGTACATAAAACAAAAACAAAACAAAATCTATTTCTTCTCTGCATTTCTCCTCTTCTATAGCTTGCTTCCTAATCAACTGTCTAATAAACCTATTCGAATTTTGAATAGTTGTCGAATTTAAAATAAAAATCCACATTCGAATGCAAAAACGATGCATTCGAATTTTAGGTAGCCTAAAAATGTATTTAGCTACCACTCGTAGTACACTATGGGTTCAAATGTACTACAAGTAGTGACTAAATAATTTTTTTAAATACAGAGATAGTATATTAAAAGTACATTTTAGTTCATATTTCATGGTGTCTCAAAATAGCACAGTTGAGTACACTAAGTCGTCCTTAAGATTATCTTAAGAAGTAATAAAGAAGAATTTTTAGTATATTAAGTACAAAATTAGTGCGCGAAAATAGAGCACTTTAAGTACATTATAGAAGTGTACTTTTTTTCACCTGGGTAATGAATTGTCTTGACAGCACAAACTCTGGATTAAAATATCTCAGAGTGCAGACAACCAGTCAAAACTGCATCTGCATTTGTTTTCAACAGTTTATGTTCAAAGGTTTATATATTACAGACAATTCTAAACATTATTTCTAGTTAAATTAATGCTCTTTTCTATCCCAGAAGAAGTCCACACACTTTGTTTAGATGATAGTCATGTGTTGATTTTTTTATTTATTTGTGCAACAGCACTTTGTTTATGCGCTCGTTGCATCAAGCAGGGGTCTTCAAAGCGACTGGAGCAGGCAATAACGGTGATTCACAAGCCCTCGCGTAGAAATCTGAATGTAACTCAATAAACACAAACACACACACACACACTCACACATACGGTTACTTGGCAACAACACTGTTACTAAGAGACTGATTGCAAAGGAGGCTGGTTTCTATGGCAACAGCTGTGGCTGAGTCATCCGCAGTGCAGCATGTTGCCGGACTGGCAAGCTGATCAGTCTCTGGTGTCATGGTGAAAGTACAAGGCCCTGAAAATCAAATTGCTGTTATGTCACAAAGAGTGATGTGATGCAATGCAACACATTTTTATTCCCCAAAACTGCCTCCTAAGGGATTAAATTACATGGGACACATGGAAGAGGGCTGGTGTGTTAAAGTAACATCTATTCGCTAATACTCCATGCCCTTGCTTAAATCGCTTTATTATTCAGTGAACAGTTACATTACCTCATCCATGAGGTTTGCTTGAATTCAGAGGATTGCTGAATTCAACAGGTTACACACCCACCCCATAGTCATCGTTCCAGCTGTTGCGAGGCCTGTGGTGACATCTGGATGAAAAGCGTGGCTAAAGTGGAGCACGATCTGATTGGTTGTTGTTGACCCATGGTATGTAAAAAAAAAAAGAAGAAAAAAAACACAGACAGCTTGAAATCCTGCTTCATGAATCATGCCATGCATCTATATTGACAAAAGCCTTCATGTTTGCAAAAGGATCATATGTTGATAAAACATTAAAATTGCATTTTTACTGTACAAGGTCCATGATGTGTTTGCTTTACACATTGGAACTGATTTAGCAATATAATTCCTCATAATCTGGAGTTTTAAAACTTTTAAAATGCCAGGGACTTAAATAAAACAATCAACTTGCAATGGAACTTCCTAAAACATAAGAAGATGTTTATATAAAATCAGAATGAGAAAAATATTAGGTGTGATGTAATAAAAGCAAAAAATAAATACATAAATTGGTGCTGTCAAATCAATTAATCGCGATTAATTGCATCTAACATAAAGTTTTGTGTATGTGTGTGTTTGTATTGTATATATATATTTACAAATAGATTAAATTGCGATTAATCAATTTGACAGCACTAAAATAAATGTGCAAAATATTTACCAATTATTAAATTGAGAGTAAGCATTTATCTGTTATAGTGTAAGTACAATCTGATATAGTGTCTGTATGTATTTGTACTACTATTGTAAAGCGTCCTTGAGTTCTGTAAAGGCGCTATATAAATTAAACATTATTATTATTATTATTATCTATGCATCTCATGATTTCTGATCAGTCTTTAAAAAGCAGAATGAAATAGTAAAGTTATTACATTTGGCAAATGTAAAAAAAGTCATTACATTAAACATTTTATTAATCTTCTTTTTATAATAATCACACATTAACCATACAAACCCCAGTTTGAAAACCCTTGATTATCATATTTTTAATGGATAGTTTTTCCAGCCACACAGAAAATCATTTAAAACAAGTAAACTACACAGCTGGTCTCTTCAGTCTCTAGCCAGATGTATAGGATCAGTATGTGTGATTGTTATTCCGGTAAATGGGATATTGGATTTAATGTTCCAGGGCATGGATTCCCTGTGGATTACACTGGCCGTGCATGATTTCCTTGCGTTTGTCCTGACTCAAAAAAAAAAAGGGACTTTATGGAAATGGTTGCAGTCATTTTCATATGGTTCAAATATCCTGCAAATTTGTGTAAGTTTATCACATACAGATTGTCAAACTCACTCTCAGGTTTACTCTGTTAACTCTCCTGACCACAGTTTACCGTTGGTGGATTGATTTGACTGCCCAAATGAGCCAAGAATTGCCAGGTGTCTCCTACTCTGTACCCTTTGATTTTTGCATAATTTTACATGATCCAGCTGTCATTAGCCACCTCACGACAAAAATGAGAGTTGCACCAAAAAAATGAGATGGTAGGTTCAAACAGCCACATACTTTGTATTGTTGTCATCCATGCATTTGAGCAAAATTGTATGGAGGACTAGGAGTATAAATTTGCATTGAGAGAAGCATACATGTTTTAAAAATTATAACTTTTCTCCGAATATTTCGCTGGCAGCCATGACCCTAAAATTCAGTCGAAAGTTCATTGGCCATGTGTGAACTGTCCAATAGCATTATATGAGAGTGGAGAACTCACTGCTTTCGGGTTGGATGAATTTGGTCGAACGGGGCAATTGACCTTGATATGGCCGGCCTGACCACTGTAAAAACACAAGTGAAGCTGTCTTCTTCTTTCTCTCTCTTCTGGATTAAGTGGTGTGTAACAAAGCTGAATGGGCTCTGGTGAGGGATTGGACAGAGTGGGCAAACGGACAGGGCGCCGAGAGCGCAGCAGATTGTCAATTTGAATGGCCAATTCGATGAATTCGCTGAGCGATCTTCCCTCGTCGCGGCATGCAAGCTCGGCCTGAAGCTCCAGAGACAGTCCCTTGCGAAACAGTTTCAGTGTGTCTTCGACCCAGTTCGTTTGAGCGCCTAGAGTTCGGATGGTTAAAGCATATTCAGCGGCTGTGGTTTTACCTTGACTCAGAGACAGTAGCTGATCTCCAGCGCTTTTCCCTCCCTCGGGGTGCTCGAAGATTTCTTTGAAGCTTTGCAGGAAGGCTTTCTCCATACGGCCGTGGCCCAGTCCAGTGCTTTACCAGTCAACAGTGAGCAGACGAAGGAGATCCGACTGGAATCGGTGGGATAGAAAGAGGGCTGCTGGTTAACGAAGAGAGAACATTGGAGTAGAAATCCCTTACACTTTGCTGGGGTGCCGTCAAACTTCTCCGGGAGTGCGAGTCGCGGATTTACTGCAGGAGCGGCAGTGGAGGCCTGGCTGGCTGGAGCAGAAGGCAGTGGCACTGAATCGGAGACTCTGCAAGATCTTTCCCAGCTCCCAGAAGTCAATCGGTTCAGCTGGAGTTGATGAACCGCAAGCTGGTTGGCCTGGGTGGACAGCTCGGTGGAGATCTGCATGATGGCTGCTGGATCGCTGTTTGGCGAAGTCTTCTGTAATGATGGGTCGACAGAATGAGGATCCATTTGCAGCTTTTATTAAGATAATAACAAATGCAGACAAGGGCTGAGGCAAAGACATAAACAGGGACAGGCAATGGTCGAGGCAGGTGGCAGGCAAGCAGAGTCGAGATACAGACAGGGATCAGGGCAGGCGGCAAGCAAACACAGTCCAATAATACACAGGCAGAGATCAGGGCAGGCGGCAGAGAATCATAGGAGATAAACAGTCCAAACGGCAACAGAATAACAATCCACAGGAAAACGCTCAGAAATGATCACCGGGGCAAATCAAGACTTCGCAATGTGTGAATGTGTGTGTGTGGCTTAAATAGTGTGATGTGGTGCAGGTGCGTGTGCAATCAGTCCCAGGAATGAGGGCCTATGGGAAATGTAGTCCGAATGAATGAAAGTAAATATTCAGGTGACGGCTCCCTCCGGTGGTGCGGAGGAGACTGCGTGGGAGCCACATTTGTGACAAACGTGTGTTCGGCTTTACGGAAGTCGTCAGCAGTGCTGCACAGGTCACAGGACTTCACGAAATCAACAATGTCACCAAAGAAGTGTGTTTTTGGTTGTGAGGGAAAGATTACCTAGCTTCCCAAACAACCCAGAGTTAAGAGGAGCTGAGAGTTTTGTGCATTACATTGATGCGCTCTCGATATTTGTCACTCAAATAACCATAGAAACTGATAGTTGCAATCACTTTCTTATTGGTTAAAATGAATGGAGAATATCTCGTGTTTTTCTGTGGCTGCTCGAGCCCTCAGGATCGGTGCTAATGGTTTCATAAACAAGGCCCAGTTCTACGCTGGATTTACAGATCATTTGAAACTGAAAGATGGAGCGGTCACAGCGATAATGATCCCGGTCATGAGTCAGAACCGCAGGTGGTGAGTAAAACTGCTTCAAATGTCTGTTTTGTTGGCAACAGGCGCCTAAGTGCATATAATGTAAACAACACAAACGTAGTGAATTTATAAATTCATTATTCTTTATTCACTATACGCTATATTCATTATAGTGATTCAAAAGTTATCTAGGGATAATGCGATGGTGGATTGTGTGTGTTTAAATACATTTGTTTAGCTGACCATTGATAGCTTGAAGACAATTGCTACGCAAAAGCTGTGCGTGCCTGTCACTCTTTAGCTATGCTCACACGGCATGCCTCAAGGTGCTCGGCTGTTTTCGGAAAGACTCGGTACAGCATATGCATCTGATAAATATGATAAAACTAAAGACTTTTTGGAGAGATGAAGGATGCACTACTACTCTATAGGTACTCAAGAATAACATGAGATTGGCAGAAACTGTGTGTGATACCCCCCCCCTTTAAAAACATTTGCTTCAACTATTTACTATTTATTTGTTAATTTGAAAAGTGTTTTTTTTTTAATTCAAACAAAACATTGATGATTGATTAACAATGATTGATTAAAATTAATTTTATTATTACACATATGGCACTAGCCTTCCATCTGTGAATTACTTTTATTTGCATTATGAAGTACACGTGACTGAAAAAATGGGTGTATAGGATTTACATTTTACTCAACTTGCTAGAAAATTTCACAAGTAATTACAAATAAATGGCAAGTAACACTTATTTAAATGCATTTTTTTTTTTTTTTAATTTTCTTGTAAAACACTCAAATAATCTTTATTTTCAACTTTGAAAAATGTTTATTTTTTCTGTGTAGTTCTCCAAAGAAAACCTGGACCACATTTTTACTGAATTTTCCAGCCAAATTCACAAGTGTTAGTTAAGAGAAATGACGAAGAAGGGAAGCAGAAGGTGGAAAACATCAGGTTTTGGCAGTTATAACCTGGTCTCTCACATACCTCGTTTTTATTGACATACCATAAACCATAACCGTCTCTCTCTCTGAGCTGCTTTGTACAATAATCCAGAGTAAGCACATCTTTATGAGATTCCCTAGACCTGCAGTCAAAGTACACAGACACGCAACCCAATGGTGAGCAGAGTCTGCGAGGATGGCGCCTGATTGTGAGGGAATCCTTTGTACAGCATGAAGTCATGACCGATGAGATTGGTGCCAGCCACGGAGAGACCAAGAGGGGCCCTTCCATTCAGAGCACCACAAAAAAATATGCAAGCAAGGGTAGGAAAAGTGAGCAAACTAGATTTAGGACAACACTGCTTCCTTCTCAGTTTAAAAGTACTAACTAAATCCCCAGGGCAGCCCCTAAAGAAAACAAATTCAGTATGCCAGATGGCTAGTGAGACCCAATACCCTAAATAGATGATTAAACACAATACAGTCACATGCCCATCCACCCCACCTTTCTCCATCGGAAGAGTGAGGCACAGTTGCCCCTACACTCATGCATTATTAAGAAGGTGCACTACTTCTCCCCACACCAAAATCCCTCCATTATTTATGCTGAAGGACTGAGTAGGATCCTAATAGGCATATAGGATTTCTTCATTTGTTGTGCAGGCTCCGTCCAATGAGGGAGGCTAGGAGTGGGTGGGAGCAAGTGAGCGGGCTATAAATAGACAGCTCTCTAGCTCTCTGACTCCGTGTGGAGGCTGACACGGGATGCGCTCAGCATGCATAACGAGTAAAGGTAGCACCGAAGAATTCTTGCGCCGAGCGTATAGTTGGATGCCGCAACTCACTGGCAGCCATTTGACAGACCTGATGATGAAAAAGAAGGTTTAAAGCGGGAAAAGTCTGTCTGTCTGTGAGAAGCTCTAGTTTGTACTTTGCATAAATTTCATCCAAACAACTGCTGCAGGAGATGCAGACTTCTTGGCTGAGCACTGAAGCCAGTATGATGTTATGTAATGGCAGCTAAAATGGGCGTCGGATACATCCTATGCCTCTGGGCAATGCTGAAATGACTGATCGGAGTGTGCATGAGTCAAACAATCTGCTAGTGCACACCATAGTGTCCTCAAATACTCCAAAATGTAATTTATTGAGTTTGTAATCAGTTGACAGATGACAGATTCAGACTAACTACACCCTAATAAAAAAAAACATGTTTGTTGTTTGTCTTTAGATATGTAATGACACATTACATTCACTCACATTGTTTAAGCAATATCATATTTGAAATTATTCATGTATTTTGAAAATAAAGCACTGCTGTGATGCGGCTGTAGGCACAAGGCCATGAAAGCTGTGCTGATATACAAAACTACAAATGTGATATTGTTTATTAAAGGGGACCTATTATGCCCCTTTTCACAAGATGTAATATAAGTATTTGGTGTCCCCAGAATGTGTCTGTGAAGTTTCAGCTCAAAATACCCCACAGATCATTTATTAAAGCTTGTCAAATTTGGGTGTGAGCAAAAACACGCCGTTTATGGTGTGTGTGTGTCCCTTTAAATGCAAATGAGCTGCTGCTCCCAGCCGCTTTCCAGAAGAGGGTGGAGCTTTAACATCTTGAGCTTCAGTTGTTAAAAAACAAAGCCGGAGAATCTCACGCACACGCAGCCAAAATGACGATTGTCAGTAATAGTGACACTGATGGAGAGACTCAGGAAGAAGTTACAACTTTTAGAATGCAACTGGACGTTTCTGAATGGTTATTGGATACATTTATGTAGTTGCTGTAGAGTTGATTCAACTCATCGACTATTATGTGCCGTCATGTTAAACTTTTGTCCAAATCCGGTGTAAAATGACGGCATGGCAACAACACTCTACAACAACTCTGCCTCTTCTCTAAAGCAGCCCAACATGGCCTCACCCCATTTGTTGCATGTTCCCGGGGGTAGGGTTTATGTAAATTTTAGGGTTTGTGAGTCACCAACTTAGGAAGAAGCTCATTGTAGTCCTTACCAGTCTTTGTTGTATTCCTTAAAAAGCGATTTCTGTAAAAGAAAATATCTCCCTTTGCATTGAACTTTTGAGTGTTGTAACTTTGCAGATGTTGATTATGCTTAAACATCAACATTACACACAAAAGTTAAATAAGCGAAATCATAATCAATGACCCCTTTAAACTTTTGTATGAAAAAAGCCTTTTAGACCAAAAAACAAAACAAAACACATAGCGTACATAGCGGGGACCCCTGCCCACTAGCTGCTAAAATATGGTCGGGTTCGGGTTGGTCATGCAGATTCTTCGCATTAAACAAAATAAAGCTGCTTAGTTTGAGAGTGACTTATGTGTAAGATGTGCTGCATATATCACACTACTGACAATATTTAATTTTTGCCAGTGAAATTTAAATTTGACACAAATGTGACCACACCTTTATGCACAAACATGAACAAAACAAAACAAAACAAAACTTCAAATCCATCCCATTAGTCTGGAACGCCATGAACATGGACAAACACTGAACACTGCCCAGCTATACTAAATTAAAACACTTATGGAACGCCAAATAAATGTATTTAAGGACTAGAACGGCCTGCCATATTAAGACTAATAACATTGTGTTCTGTTGTGTAATATATAATGCATGTATGCACCTTAAAAACGCATAGGCCTATGAATATGTGGTTACATAATAAAACAACGCCTTCATCTTTCTCTTACGGAAGAGTTACAACCAACGCTCACAAAACATTCAATGCTCACCAGCCCAAAGCGATGCATTATTGATATTTTTGCTGCTATCTCTTTAAATGGGATTGGTCTGTTTTGTGTGCGTGTGCATGTGAGAGAGAAAGAGACAGCGAGTGGGAGGCAAGCTTTGTGTGGAGAATCAGAATGAACGGGTTGTTATTTTAGGCTAGGGCATTAATTCACTTGTTTAATATTTCTTTCCATACACATATGAAGTGGTATTTTCCGCCTTTGGTACTGAGAGAGGTTTACATCTCAAATTATCATCACCTCCGCAAGGAAATAACGGGCAGGGCTGCTGCTGCTGCTACTGGTATATTTATTTATTTTCCCTCATGCGTCCTGCAACGTTGTGGGAAACGCTATCGAGCCAGGCAGCGATCTCTGATTTATGATGGATTAATGGTCGTGTGAGCTGCATATGAAAGAAAGGTAAGAGAATCGACTGTTAATACATTCCATTATTCTTTAATGTGATGCATGTTTTGATCAAGCTTTGACGCAAAGGATTCAAGGAAAACCAGGATACTGGTAATAACAATTGTCCTTGGGGAACAAGCCTCGATAGGAAGAGGATCAATGGTGCTGGTCTGAAAAAAGGGGAATGGGCAAGGAAACGAGAATACAACATTATTACCGCTCGGGTGAACGTGCATGTCTTTGGATGCGTCTCAAAACCTACTGTGCTGTCTGCCTAGGCTGCATTTTTGGACATCACAGGCGCATGCTGCCCAAAAATGTTGCACGCGACCATACACTGCAATAAATATGGCATTGATGAGTATTATCGCATTTAAAACAAGATAAATGTAACTAATACGAGTTATGTTCGGAGTTTACAATGACAAATAGCCTGGGTTACTTAATCCTCACTTAATTTTGTTAGGCTGATGCTTAAAACAAGAAAATAGCCTACTATTTGCGAAAGAAAGAAAATAAACACTTAATTCAAACTTCTCAACTAAAATGATTGTTTAGAACGAGACAGAAACACTGATTCATTAAGCAAATGTCATGTGATGCCCAGGGAGGCAGCTCACTAGGTTTTGAGACAGCCTTTTGTCTCGCTTATGGGATGCTGAATATTCCTCATGTACATGACGTCACCTGTCCGTCTTCCTGAGGTCGGGATGCACACGTTATCCTCCGCGTTTCGCGCGGTCGTCATGACGTAACAGGCAAATGTTTTGTTCGACAAACGGCAACGGCGTTTACACAATGATACAAGGCCCTACGGTGTTTGATAATATTTAGACAACTGCATGATTCCACGCTTGGCGCCAAGGTTGCTCTCTGTGCAGTGTTATTCGACGACAGGAATTTAAAGGGGTAGCTCACCCCAAATTAAAAATTCTGTCATCGTTTACTCACCCTTATGTCATTTCAAAACCGTATGGTTTCATTATTATGTGACACAGAAAAGATGTTTAGCATGTTTAGCATCTTTTGTTTACATTAAAGATGAATTGAAGGTTTAGAGCAACAAAATGGTGACTAATAAATGATGACAGAACGCTTATTTTCGGGTAAGCCATTCTCTTAGCAAAAGCGTCCCTGAAAGCACATGCACATGGCTTCAAATGAAGACACGCACCTCTCACTTTACAAGCTCAATAGTTAGGCCTACAGGATTTCTTAACAAGTCTAGTCGGGGATTGATTATGCTAAGCTGTTTAGAAGCTTGGAAGACCCTTAGTGATTAGGACTACTATTTTCATTTAAAAACATCAGTGAGTTAATGAGAGTTAGGCTATGTTTAGAAAAGCATACGATCGTGCTACTCTTACCATTACCGCTGTACATAGTATTGTGACCGACAACATTTGACATTATGAAGCAGAATACTAGAGAGTATACTGCACAGAAAGTACCACAAGCCGGGACTCAAACTCTGGTCGTCTGAAGCAAAACCATGCCATGAAGCGCTGCCCATGAGGCATTGAAATGTTCAAATGAAGATCTGGATGAAACATTAACAGTGACACATATCTCTTCATTGGTTTGTCAGTAATAAGATCAGCTACAGCTGTAACTAATATCATGGGTGAAGAAAGTGAGCATGTGTGTGGAGGCCCACTCAACCCACTACAGCGTAGTGTACACTATCCCCAATGAGATAGTGTAGATTACTTGTCTACACTTTTATACCGAGCAACCCCTTCTCTCCAGGTCAGTTTTAAGGCCTGTTCTCGCCGAGGATTAGAACTACACAATCTTAATAATCTTAATAATTAAGTGAAGACCACAGAGGAACAATATTGTTGAAAACACTTTCAGATTGATTTTTTTTCCAGCTGAAGAATGATAAAACATTGACAGAGCAAAGAAGAATCCAAACATCTTTAAAGAGCTCGATTATTTAAAGTGGCAGATGACATAATTGCAGCTTGTGCTTGTAATAAATGGAAAGTTATAGTCTGTTGGTGTGGACACTAATTTAGTTATCATTCTTGGTGTGAATGGGCCTTTATCAGGTGGCTATTATTTCAGTCTTTTTTTTAAACAAAGGTTTAACAAAATTAAAGTTTTGGCTTCCCACGTGGATCTCTTCAGACCGTCTCGGATCAACCTGAAATTGTAAACCTAATTAAGATGCTGTTTTGGTTCCTTTCCTTTTTTTAGAGACTATCATTCCTTATTTATCTTGTACGACTGCAGTAGGACACATGATCCAAATTCGAAATTATAGTAGCTAGCAGCAAGTCTTCCAGGAGCAAAATAGGTACAGGTGCAGATTTTCTTTTTACATTAATATAATTTGTGAAGTCTGTAATGGTGGAGTGAAACTATTCCTCAGAGTACAGATTTCATACTGTTGTCCCACTTCCAAACTTCCAAAGAATTGGTTCAACTTCATCTAACTTCCGAAACTTAATTTGAAATTCCACCGAGGAAGTCTCAGAAGTGCTCTTAAACCACCTCTCGCTGAGAACACGACTAGATTGTGTGGTTTCTTTGAACATGCAAATCCCTCTCAAAGAGACCACTGCCAATCCTGTCCACTCCAAGAAGCTTCCACTATCCCATCTCCCCCGTTCCCTCTCTGGTCCCATCCCCCACCCTCATTGTGTGCCAAGCACCGCACATCTGTCCGTGGCAGAAGTGCCGGGTCTCCATTCTATGCTTGTTTGTTGTCATAGGGCTTGTGTGTTTCGTCAGTAAATCCAAATAACATGGGTAAGGAGGCCGGGCCTGTAGGCGAAATGAAAAGGCTTGCAAAGCGGCAGAGGGGAGAACGGATTTACTCCATGTAGACGGTCTGCCAACAGTTGGATAAATGCTCTGGAAAGTTTGTAGTGTTTTGTCCTTGAGTGATACAGACCAGTTCACTTGTATTCAAAAGCAAAATTACATGTTCTATAATGGCATGTTTGTGAACGAAAAACTTTCAGGCCAAACATCTCCCTGAGTTTCTGGACAGGACTTACCTGTATAATAATATTATGTAAAGTCCAAGTACTCTCTAAAAGTAGACTCCCCAAAGTAGACCTTAATTAGTTAAAATAGTTCATCCCCCCCAAAACATTTTTTACTCACCCTCATGTTTCCCAAATTTGCATGACTTTCTTTTATCAGCAAAACACACACAAAAAAACATTTTTTTGAAGAATGTTTCAGCTGTTTTTGTCATTAATATGAAAGTTGGCAGGACTTTTTCAAGGTCCAAAAATGACTTCCCTGCCACATACTTCTGAGTTAAAATGACTTGAGTAGCCCTGTTACTGACAAGCATAATAGCTTATAAAAATAGAACAATATTGTAAAAGGTATTGGCATGTGTACTCAATCTCCAGAAATTTGTGCTATTTTCAATAAAGCACGTTTTTGTTTTTTAAGGAACAGACAAATAATCTTATACTTAGAAGTTTCTCAGAATTTGGGATTGACTCAATATGAGTCTTTATTCTGACGTCATTAAAGATGTTTTGCAAAATTATTTAAGAACAGTTAAAGGCCAGGATGAAATCATATGAAATATCTAGAGGTAAAAGCACGAGAACAAGCTAAACCAACAGTTTAATCAGTTATTTAGTTGATCTGTTTGTAATGAAGTAGCCAATTTATCTTTGATAAGCTAATTCTAGCTATTCTAATCCTCTCGGCTTGATTCAGAAAAGAACTTCTGTACGTGTGGCATTTTTATTTGGAAAAGTAGAAAGGCGCTCAGCATGCAGTCACAATTTATAGCCTTGTGCTTTTAAAACACCCCCTTAATTATTTAAGAGGTGCTTTTTTCCCTTCTGTATATCCAGATGAACTCCCTTGAACCCATCTGGATGGCAGCCATGCCCTTTCCATGTCTTGCTTTCAAATACTCTGTTGCTTAACTGTTTCTGGAGGTTTTCCCTGGCTACTTCCCCTTTTCAAATTCTTCATGGGGCGACAGCTGAACTGATTTGTTCTAGTTCTGGATGTAAGGAGAAGAACCACACAGTGTGTGGTTAGTTAGTGTCTGAATTTTAAATAATCAGTTGAATTTGCTCTTCAGTATTTTACTGACAAGCAGATACATATACAGTACTGTGCAAAAGTCTTAGGCCACCATTAGATGTTGTTTTAGCAATGGCCTTAGTGAATGACCATATATAATTATTTCTCTGTCTCTTTATTAATGTATAACCAGAAAATACAGGAAAAAAAAACTTCTTCTGTATAGCAAAAAAGGACTTCTATATAGCGATAGCAGGAACCTGGCCAGATTTTCTTCTTTGAGAAACTGGAAGAAGTCCAGGAGGTCACACTAAATACAGATTTTTGCTTAAAGAAGCCATTTTGTTCTGATTTACCTTTTGTGTACATATTTCCTGTATTTTCTGTTTGTATTGTAATAAAGACCAAAAAAATAAATATGGATTGATCATTACAACATTGCTAAAACAACAAAGCTGGTGGTGGCCTAAGACTTTTGCACAGTACTGTATATATGGTGTTAACATCCTTTATGTAAAACTGTTTTGGTATATAAAAACCTATTGACTGAAACATGAGAACTCACACTCACCCAGAGGTTAGAGTTAGACCTTTGCACAGAGGGGTCACTGTGTCAGAGAACTGCTGAGCAACATATACTGGTTATTTTAACACTGATCTAATGGCACAATGCTTCCTCTGCGAGTGAATCACTTTTCTTAATGTGAAAAGTCTAAATATTGATTCTTGACGTGAGAATATCTCTACGGTATTGTGAGGTAAAAATATACTTTTAAATATAGATGCCCACCCCAACCCTAACACACATTACTCCTTTTTCTTTAAAATTATACATTTTATGCTGAAATGGAGGGTAAAGAAAGCATATGGATGTGGCCTTGGCCAGCTGCCACCACTTCTTACTTGGCACATATCTCAGTACAGAGAGTTCCCATCAAGCCCCGTTCAGAATATGTCAACTAGCCTCCTTTTAAAAAAAACAACAAGAACAACAACAACAGAAAAAACTTGTTCCTTCGCCACTTAAACATTTGCTGCACATGGTTTGACATTGCGTTGTTTGATTTGCCCCAGCGCAGGGGACAACTAGCCCTTTTTGTGCCAACTTATTGAATGGGGCTTCAGTTTTTATTAGGAACTCTCAACTGCATTGCCCACACAAGTGGCCACACAACATCTTGGTGGGCCAAAGCGCTCCTCTGCAGTGCAGAAGTGTAGCTAAAGGCATTCTGATGTGCTTCATCAGGCAGTTCAGTTGCTCTCCTTGGTGCTGAAGTTGCACTAACAGGTCCCTCTCTCTCTCTCTCTCTCTCTCTCGGTTTCCTTCACTCCCTTTCCACCTGCTGCATTTTTACATTTTGCTTCCTCCTTATACATCACATAATTTTTTTTTTGTCTTCATGCCAGTTTTTTCCTTTTTGCACACTGCCATTTGACATCAATTAATTTGTGTGTTTTAATACAGTGTTTTCCAATCTTTTTTTGTTTTATGTACCCCCACAGTCCCATCATTAAAGCTTAAATACCCCTTCATCAATACCAAACCCTTAGC
This sequence comes from Anabarilius grahami, assembly GCA_003731715.1. NCBI lineage: Eukaryota > Metazoa > Chordata > Actinopteri > Cypriniformes > Xenocyprididae > Anabarilius > Anabarilius grahami. The sequence goes on along the minus strand of RJVU01053643.1, from coordinate 4,922,027 downwards.
ATTATTATTAATCTTAGTAAAATGGCCATTAACATAATGTTTCACTTTAAAATTGAAATGAATCGAATATGTTTGAAAATCAGACTCGTCTCATTTCACCTCTCTTTTTAATGAGACACCTGAGCTTGTTTGTCTTCACAGGTTTTGACACTTCTGGAGAAAATCATAGAGAAACGTTACTAGCAGATTAAACTCAAAACATACATATTTTGTGTTCTTTCCTCAAACAGGAACTGGACGATTTAGCACAATAACTACAACAACACAAGATTAATTGTGAAATGTATGTTTTTCACACACTCACACGCATTAGTTCAAATGTTTGGGTCAGTACGATTTTTTTTTTTTGTTGTTATTAATACTTTTGTTGCATTAAAATTGATCAAAAGTGACAGTAAAGTATATATATTTCTATTTTAAATAAATACTGTTTATGGGCCTGTTTACACCTGGTCACTTCATGCGTTTTTACAGTTATCTGATTTATCAAAACGATTCCATTTACACTTGGCCACATAAATGTGTCTCTGCAAAACAGATATAAATCCAATCTTCAATTCCTATATGCTGATTTAATGGAGTTCACGTCACCGAAAGAAATATGAGCTGCATTTTATTGATCATCAGCTAATTTCAAAATTAAAGACCGCAATAGGAGAGAGCACAACAACAGCACTGATCATTTAGGCTATGTTCATACTGTCAGTCCAAATCCGATTTTTGTGCATATCCGATTGAAATCCGATCAGATTTAGCACATGAATGGCATAAAAAAAAAAAAATCACATGAAATGCAATTTTTACAAATCCGTTTGAAGCTACATTCATATGTGGTTTGAAATCCTATTCAAATCGCATTTCTGTAAATCCGTTTCAGTCTGACTGCTCTGATCGGATTTCACGTGGTTTATGTGACTTTCTTACGCCACGTAAAATGTAGGCATCAGATGTCGCTATCGGAAACAGTTGTGTTGTTGCAAAGTACCAGACAAGCAGAAAATGACAATATAATGGAGACATGTTTTGAAACCAGCGGAGATGACAGCATAAATGAGAATAAAGCCGCTCATATCAGCCTCCTACGGAAGACGCAGGAGTCCAGTGCTGCGGCTGCACATTGTCATGTTGTAAATAAGACAACATCTGTATTGCAAATCCATCCATGTTGTAGGTGTTGTTTTTGGCGTATGCCTGCCTATCAATACAACGTCTTTGCAATGGAAACCAATGCAGATATTCCGTAAAACGAAGGAGCGGCATGGACACACAAATCGGATTGGTACAGTTTTGATACACAGTGTGGACGTCAATAATTTTAGATCAGATTCCAATCGGATACACAAATAATCGGATTTGAACCGACAGTGTGAACATAGCCTTAGTCTCATTACTTTTAATGAAGATGATTGTGTTTTGAGCGTCTGCGACTTACTTTCAGTTTCATTTGCGGCAGTTTGCGTGTCGGCTTGAAGAGATACTCTGTTGCTCTTTTGCTCAAGTTTCAACAACCAGATGCATTTAGACTTGTTCACTTTTATCTGGAATGCGTCTCAGACCACCTCCTGAAGTGGTTTGAGCAATTGGATTTATATCCGTCTCGAAAGCGTTTCAGAGGGCATTTACACCTGTTCTTTTTACGATCGGGTAACTATCAGAGAAAATGTATGAAGTGACTGGGTGTAAACAGGCCCCCTTTGACATTTTTATTTCTCAAACAATCCTGAAAAGATGTTTTAGTTTCCACAAGAATATTAAGCAGCACAACTGTTCTCATCTTTGATAATAATTATAGATTTATAAAGAATCAAATCATCATATTAGAATAAATTCTGAAAGATCATGTGACACTGAAGACTGGAGCAATGGCTGTGTGTACAAAATACAAATATTAGTCAAAAGTCAAAAGATTCTAATCTATTACTCTATAATATTATAATATCATAATTAATGTATTATTTTTAAATAATTAAAAAAAATATATAAAGTTTTCTAGGTTTAACAAAATAGAAATTATTTGAATTATCCATCCAAGTACTCCAATTTGGGAATCACGATTTTAATAAATTAATTTTGATCCATTTCTAATCAAATCTTTTCAGATTCTTGCACTACTTCTCTGTTGATCAGATGTAATCTTAGAAAGCTCCACCTCTTGAGTGTGGGTGGAAATGGGGTTTGTGGTCTGCTCTTTAGCGTTTGTTTTCCCAGGGAAACAAATTAGATGTCCCCCCCCCCACTAGATTTCAAAAGCTATGAAATGAGTTGTGCATTTGCATAGTTTTTACCTAGATTGTGTTTCTCTTGTGAAGGTCTAGTGGTCATTCATTCAAAACACTCTCATGCAAAATCAACATGTTTTGCTTTTCTTCATGTAAATCCAAATCATTGACTTTTAATCATTCTGCATTCAAAATCACTATATGCTGGAACGTGTAAGTGTTCCAGCTGCGGAGATAGTCACGACAGGGGCTTATTGAGAAAAATGTCTGAAAGCAAGCAACGCTCATTGACATTTTACACTTGAACCATTAGTTCACAGAGCACGCACACCTGCATGGAGGGTTTTAAGGTGGACCAGGGTGTTGAAAAGGCAGCTCTGGTTCAGAGTATATTCTTCAGTCACTTCCCACAAGGCATTTCTCAGAACACTTCTAATATTCTGTATAGTTATTTTATCACTTGCTAAACTGATATTTCACTGACTGTTTATTCTTTTTGTCATTTGGGACATATTTAATATATCTGTGCTGAAATGTCTCTATTCTGCAACATAATTTGCTGATTATCACTCACACTTAATGCATACAGTGAATAATAAATGAGTCAGCGAGGAAGTGAGTGAACACCTGCGTTGATGGTTAAAATACAGTAAAGCACGCACCTGACACTTATGTTGTGTCATGCACCTCCTGAGATCACCATCATGGCATGTATAAAATGTCAAATTCTTTCCATACTGAAATTTACTATCAGTGTCTGAAAAAAAAAAAACTTGTGTCATTGTGCTTACTTATGGAAGTAAAATAAAGCCATATGTTTTTGAAACAAAAGGCATCTTGAATTGCACTACTTGAAAAACAATATACATTGCATTAACCGTGCTTGTATTTTAATGCATTGTATTTTTAGGGCTTGGATTTTTATGGTCTGAAATTCAACATGGTTGTATATTTAAGCGGTGGATATTTCAATTTAAAACATTTCACACACATTTTCATTGTTAAAAATGCAATAATCCATATTCACCTTTCAGATTTCACTTCAAAAATATTCATTCTGTTTAAAAATACAACCTATAATATTCAGCAGGCAATTTTCGGTCCATTTTATTTCGCGTCCACAAATTCAGTGGTTCAAATTTAAACATTTCAAAACGTTTGTTTCAAAAACATGTTTCAAAAACATATGGCATTATTTTACTTCCATACTTACTATGGCAATCGATGTAGATATATCAGATGTTGAACAAACAGATCAGATTACTTGCTAAATGACAGTGCAGATGGTCAGTCTTAAAGATCAGATTTGAAACACAAAACTAATTTGGTCAGTGTTAACCAAGCCTCTGAATCCAAGTCTACTGTTACAAATATTAGGGTACAGTAGGGCAAAAAAAAACAAAAAAAACCCTTAAGCCGCCCACAAACTGTGTGAAAGGAAATCGTTTGAGAAAAAAGTTTGTTTTGCTTAAAAATGATAAAGGCAGATAAGGGGGCTTTTACCCAAAGTTTGGGGGCAAAAGTACCCTGGGGAACTGAAACGAACAGTGTTTTTGCCTTTGTCTTTTCAAATGGGACTTTTAGCCCTATGAGGGCTTTTTACCACAATTGATGAGGATTTGTTGAGGAAAAAATAAAAATAAAATGTTATATTTATATATATATATATATATATATATATATATATAGAGAGAGAGAGAGAGAGAGAGAGAGAGAGTATCTCACAGAATCGAGTACACCCCTCACATTTTTGTAAATATTTGATCTTTTCATGCGACAACACTGAAGAAATGACACTTTGCTACAATGTAAAGTAGTGAGTGAACAGCTTGTATAACAGTGTAAATTTGCTGTCACACAGCCATTAATGTCTAAACCGCTGGCCACAAAAGTGAGTACAGCCCTAAGTGAAAATGTCCAAATTGGGCCTAATTAACCATTTTCTCTCCCTGGTGTCATGTTACTCATTAGTGTTACAAGGTCTCAGGTGTGAATGGGGAGCAGGTGTGTTAAATTTGGTGTTATTGCTTTCACTCTCTCATACTGGTCACTGGAAGTTCAACATGGCACCTCATGGCAAAGAATGCTCTGAGGATCTGAAAAAAAAGAATTGTTGCTCTACAGAAAGATGGCATAGGCTATAAGAAGATTGCCAAGACCCTGAAACTGAGCTGCAGCACGGTGACCAAGACCATACAGCGGTTTAACAGAACAGGTCTTGCCATGGTCGACCAAAGAAGTTGAGTGCACGTGCTCATATCTAGAGGTTGTGTTTGGGAAATGGGCGTATGAGTGCTGCAGAGGTTGAAGGGGTGGGGGTCAGACTGTCAGTGCTCAGACCATACGCCGCACACTGAATCAAATTGGTCTGCATGGCTGTCGTCTCAGAAGGAAGCCTCTTCTAAAGATGATGCACAAGAAAGCCGGCAAACAGTATGCTGAAGACAAGCAGACTAAGGACATGGATTACTGGGACCATGTCCTGTGGTCTGATGAGACCGAGATAAACTTATTTGGTTCAGATGGGGTCAAGCGTGTGTGGCGGCAACCAGGTGAGGAGTACAAAGACAAGTGTGTCTTGCCTACAGTCAAGCATGGTGGTTCATTGAGGGAACCATGAATGAGCAGAGCATAATCCCCTCCCTTCTAAGACTGGGCCACAGGGCAGTATTCCAACATGATAACGACCCCAAACACACCTCCAAGACAACCACTGCCTTGCTAATGAATCTGAGGGTAAAGGTGATGGACTGGCCAAGCATGTCTCCAGACCTAAACCCTATTGAGCATCTGTGGGGCATCCTCATATGGAAGGTGGAGGAGCGCAAGGTCTCTAACATCATCCAGCTCTGTGATGTCGTCATGGAGGAGTGGAAGAGGACTCCAGTGGCAACCTGTGAAGCTCTGGTGAACTCCATGCCCAAGAGGGTTATGGTAGTGCTGGAAAATAATGGTGGCCACACAAAATATTGACACTTTGGGCACAATTTGGACATTTTTCCTTAGGGCTGTACTCACTTTTGTGTCCAGTGGTTTAGACATTAATGGCTGTGTGTTGAGTTATTTTGAGGGGACAGCAAATTTACACTGTTATACAAGCTGTACACACTCACCACTTTACATTGTAGCAAAGTGTCATTTCTTGAGTGTTGTCACATGAAAAGATACAATAAAATATTTACAAAAATGTGAGGGGTGTACTCACTTCTGTGAGATGCTGTATATATATATATATANCTAAAAATATTTATCTATCATATTTGTGGGCCAGTGAAAATGTGAAAATGCTGGCAGGGCAAGTAGAAATCTGTCATTGTTATTGTCATTGTCACTGGTATTGTTAAGCCCTGCCATAATAAATTAACACTTTTAAAGAGCCGTGATCACATTTATGCATAGTGTGAAAAATAATATTCTTTTTTTTTTCAATTAAAATGTATTTTTAAATAACACTCTCAAGATATTATTGCATCCAAGAGCAATGATTCAACTCTGGTCTATTCACAGGCTTCCAATGCTGAATATGTCCACTCCCAGTGACCTCAAGTCTCCCTGCGTGACGCGGAACGGCATGGTCAAGCTGCCCCCCCAGCCCAACGGCCTCGGTTCGGCCAGCATCACTAAAGGCACACCAGCTGCCAAGAATCGCCTGTGCCAGTCGTCCTCTGTGCCCACCATTTTGCCTCCCCCGAGCCTGCCCTATCACCTGGAGCCCCTGCCCACAGCCGCCTCACTGCTGGGCCCCGACTTGGACACAAGCCCTGTGACTGCCATCAAACCTCCCCTCCGGCAATTTCCCAAATCCCTGCTGGAGAGACAACTGGTGCTGGACGAAAAGGTGCTGAACCGGCTCTTATGGTACTTCACCACAGCAGAAAAGTGCATTCTAGCCCAGGTGTGCAAGACATGGCGGAAAGTGCTCTACCAGCCCAAGTTCTGGGAAGGTGTGATGCCCATTCTACATGCCAAGGAACTCTACACTATCCTGCCCAATGGGGAGAAGGAGTTTGTTAGCCTGCAGGCTTTTGCTCTTAGAGGCTTCCAGTCCTTCTGTCTGGTGGGGGTCTCTGATTTGGACATTTGTGAGTTCATCGACAACTATCCCCTGTCAAAGAAAGGAGTCAAGTCTGTCAGTCTTAAGAGGTCGACTATCACAGATGCAGGACTTGAGGTAATTATGTCCATGAATTATTTGACCTATGAAGAAATGCAAATATCATTTTCATGCAAAAAATAAAACAAACAAACAAACAAAAAAAACTACATATATATACTGTGCAATGGTAAATATCTATCAACGGTTAGTAGTGTTGTCAAAAGTACTGACTTCGGTACCAAGATCATTGTAGCCAAAATAATATGTAGGGCAGGACTTGTTCTTGTCCATCAGAAATTGATTGGATTGTTGTGGTTTGCTATTGCTGTGATGTCATGTGAGTGACAGGTTGTCCCGCCTTCACGCCAGTAAACACATCATCAGAGCAGATATGTCGCTGAAAGAGGGAGAGGAAGTTATTCTGATTAAATATTATGAATGCACATAAATAAAAAAAATAAAAAATGATGTGCGCAGATAAATCATTTATAATAAATACTGCAATATTCCATAAAAAACAAGAATAGTCCATTTTGATTCCATTGCATTATTTCAAATAATTTGTTAACAGAACTTATGAATAACCTTACATTTTGCTTTGCAACAAATAAATATATATGAAATGAAGTACTTTTAATTTGTAAAGTATTTAATTCTAAATTATTGATTATGAAAAGTTGATGTAGTATTTCAAACATTTTAGTTGAACTGAAATTACTCCTAAGAATTACTCTATTTATGATTTAAGATTTCCATCATTTACCACCCACCCCTATTAAGTATGACTAAATAATTAGCTGGATGATAATGTGGTCAGAAGCACCTAACATACATGGTTAGAAATAATTGTGTTTTGCAAGAACATGCAGCAATGGTCACACTCATCACACTTGTCTCTATGCTGTTGCTATTCTAGGACTAGGCTTTTGTTGCCATGGTGAACTCTCAAATTGTTCGTGACGGCATCCAAGCTTTTTTCCCCTCAGATATGCAAACCAGCATGTGCAATGATAGAAGCTGGAGCTTCTTCTGTCTGAGAGAGGACTGTGCACCTCGGGCTTGTTTGTGAATTATATAGGGCAGGGCAGATATCACAGCACAAGGCTTGGATCATGACCAAGTACTTAATAAAAGAGAAGAGTCCTGCCTTCAAGAGTTGTTTTCTTGCTGAATGTGGCTCTTTCACTCTGTCCCTTCATTATAAATGTCACTGAAAACTTTAAAGGGTTAGTTCACCCAAAAATGAAAAATTTGTCATTAATGACTCGGAAACAAAAATGAAGATCTTTTTAATGAAATCTGAGAGCTTTCTGTCTCTCCATAGACAGCTATGCGGCTACCACTTTGGACTACCGGTCCAAATTTTCTGAAGAGAGTCGATTGCTTTATATGATGAACAGATTGAATTTAGGCTTTTATTCACATATAAACATTGATCAGTGAACATAAACAGAAGCTCAAATGAACTTGCTTGACGTGCGAGAACAAAACTTTTCCGGAAGCTCAAACGTAACACATGAGAATGAACCTCAGTGGTTCTCGCATGTGTCATGCTTGAGCTTCTGTTTAAAGGCAGGTGCACACTGTGCGATTTTGGCCACGATTTGGTCATTTTGGTCACCAAGACAAATTTTGAGAATCCTAAAAGATTCCTATAATCCTATGCAAAAATCTGTAGTCTTCGATCACTAGTTTGACATGTTCACCGACAGCCGATTAATGACCGGTGCGTTTAAATTTTACCTCTGACGAAATTCTGGCAATGTCAGAAGATTTGGCGCACAGTCCTGCAGTGTAACTTCTCCTACGACAAACATCAAATTGTATTCTTTTTTCAAGATAAACCGTGATCAAAATGAACACTAGAGATGTCTTTGATAGCCACCATTTCAGTCCCGCGTGTAATGCAGCTCACTGTCACCGAATGTGTATGGGTTGATGATGTAAAACTCCGGACAAGTTTTCAAGTGCGCGTCCATTTTTAACGCGTCTTGATTGTTGTACAGTCTGACATATAGGACAGCTGAGATCCCACCGTGTGACATGAGGATCATGTTCGTACAGTCTGACAAGCAACAATCGTTAAGGACTAATATAAATTGCACAGTGTGCACCCGGCTTAACACAACTGCTGAGTGAGTTGATGAATGTTTATATTTGAATATACAACTAAATTCAATCTTTTCATCATATAAAGTGCTCGCATCTCTTTAGAAAATTTGGACTAAACCGCTCCATTCATATGGATTAGTTTTATGATCGCTTTAAGAACTTTTTGAAGCGTCGAAGTGGTAGTCACACAACTTAGCTGTCTATGGAGGGACAGAAAGCTCTCAGATTTCATCAAAAACATCTTGATTTGTGTTCCGAAGATGAAACGATATGAGAGTGAGTAATGACAGAATTTTCATTTTTGGGTGAACTATCCTTTTAAGTGATTAAACAGAAAGTGTGCAAACTGTTCCCTCGTTTTTCTTTGGCTTGGTAAATAGGTCAGTGAAGTCACAAAGTTGCAGTCCTCTAGAATGCAAACGCTTGCTGTTGATCACAACAATTAGGTCAAATATTCAGGTGTACATTATTTGAGCCATACACTAGATATATATTTTGGACAATTTCTTTACATTTAATACACAAACTGCTTTAATAGCATTATAAATAGTTCTATGACCCTTTCTAATTTGGAATACAGTCAGATTTCTCAATGTAGATCAGTCAGGTCAAGAATTAGTATTAGAAGAAAGAAAATAATACTTCTTTCTGACAAATGGTTAAACTAGCATATAGTCTTAACATAAAGTTAATGCAACATCACAGGGTTCCAAACTGTATCTGTATAATTAATGTTATTATTTTCAGTTTGTTTTGTTTTAAAAATTAAAGACTGTGACATTAAAGGAATGAGGTTCAAAACTTATTAAGCCCTATTGACAGCATTTGTGATTGTTGATTACCACTGGACATAATTTTGACCCCTAATTCTGTCCCTCCTCATTCATTTAAAAAGAAGCAAAAAAATCTGGCCAAAACTGAAATCAGGTCACTTGAATAATAATCTGTTCTGTGACATAAGTGTTTGGCTAAACAAACAGTTTACAACTTAAGCAACACGTGTGCTGCCACTCACCGGTGATATTGTGCAGTAATAGTGGGTAATGCCATGCATCACAGGTTATTTCCATCCTTTCTGTTCCGATCAATGATTCCAAATCTTGAACTTTGTTGTCGTTGTAAAGTTCTAAAAAGGCATTGAGACCGCACACTGCAAGCGTCTGCAACATCAAGGGAAAGCCCTGTGATGTTGCATTAACTTTATGTTAAGACTATATGCTAGTTTAACCAACTACCAGTTAAATAAGAGGTAATCAGTCTTACTTTTCCGATTCAAATTAGACAGATCTACTTTTTTATGTAACAGACTTTAAAAGTTAGGATCAGTTTTTAAGAGAAAAAAGTTGCTGAATAACTTTTAAGACTAGACTAAGCAGTTTAGGAAACTGGCATTCCACGACATTGTTGTGGCGCAAATCCTGCACAATCAAACCCGCCAGGCTGCGACTGAAAGTTTGCATACGCTTTTTGGTTTGCAGCTGCCACAAGCGAATGTCTTTTGTCTGTAATGCGCAGCCGCGGTTTAAAATTTAAACTCCGAATCGATTCTGAATTTTTGTTGATCAACTCTGAGTGATTAAAGAAAGAATTGCGATGCCGAGGAATCGTTCTGTTTGCTGTTCTGTTCATTAGACATGTCAAATCTTGCTGAAATCACAAACATATATTTCCTTTTATAATTAATTTAAAAAAAGACAATAAACAAGTATGAATTTGTGAGAAGGAAAACTGACTGTTAATTTCTAAATTATGTAAATTTGCAGCTTACTGTGGAGAATATGAGAAAAGTGTGGCCAGGTATTAGAGGCGCGCAGTAAAATAAAGATGAAACAAGTCCATGGATTAGGATTTATGTAGTAGGCCACTCTACGTCATGGTCCTGTGTTTTCAGCGATTAAGTTTAATTTTATATATTTTTATTACATTTGATAATTGTACTCTTACACGTTTTGACTCTTGTCCTAATGTCTAGATTTAAGTATGATGGCAATAACAGTCTTAATGATTAGGTTGTCAAACAAAAACCAAAAACCTCTCTTTTGAGAAAGTTAGTTCATGCCATGGTTATACAAATAAAACCTAAAACCTCAAAATAAACATTAGAGAACATCAGCTCGTATTGGGTTATCACACAAAACTTCCCTGCAACATTCTGACAATTGGTTCTCAAAGAAATAACTAAATGGGAACCATGTTAGGGGGAATATTCTGGGCTTTCAAATGATTTCTGCAGCCAGCCAAGCACTGCACATTTTAGATGTTCCCCATATTTAACACAGCTGAATTAACTCATCATCTGTTTGGTAGAGTAATCTACTCTGACCTGAGCTGGGTCTGTCCATTAAAGGTGATATCCAAAATGTGCATTGCTGAGGAGGCTTCAGGAATGGTTTAAAAACCCAGCTTTGGGCAGCTCTCACTGAATGTATGCTTAAAATAACATTGCTCTTCCATCCTGGGCTCTTCAGGTGATGCTGGAACAGATGCAAGGGCTGATGCATCTTGAGCTCTCCGGCTGCAATGATTTTACAGAAGCCGGCCTGTGGTCCAGCCTGAATGCGCGGCTTACCTCTCTCAGCGTCAGCGACTGCATCAACGTGGCAGACGACGCCATCGCCGCCATTTCTCAGCTCCTTCCCAACCTATCGGAGCTCAGCCTGCAAGCCTATCATGTGACCGACACGGCAATGGCCTACTTCACCGCCAAGCAAGGCTACACCACCCACACGCTGCGTCTGAACTCCTGCTGGGAGATCACCAACCATGGTGTAGTCAACATGGTGCACAGCCTGCCCAACCTCACCTCCCTCAGCCTGTCGGGTTGCTCGAAGATCACCGACGATGGCGTGGAATTGGTTGCAGAGAATCTGAGGAAGCTCCGGAGTCTGGATCTGTCCTGGTGCCCCCGCATCACTGACATGGCCCTGGAGTACATCGCATGTGACCTACACAAATTGGAGGAGCTGGTTCTGGACCGGTGAGTGTGCTGAGTTTGCAGCATAGAGCGGAAAGTAAATCTTGCTGATATTTCCTCTTACAGAGCCTCATTGGGAGTAAATTTTGTGTTCAGAAGTAGACTGACTGATTCATTAGCTGTTGTATGAGTTTTTGAAAGTGCGGTATAATTTTTTTCAATCGAACAATCAACCAATCATTAAATATATAAGTAAAAATAATAAATTGAATAGTATTAAAATAAATAATAATAAATAATTGTTTAAATATCTAATAAATATATATTTTGATTATTTTTCAAATGATTTTGATAGAGTTTTGAGCAGTAGTGGCCTTTGCTATGTTTCACCCATTTCATGTTAAAGGGGCCTCTCAACAGAAGGGGCCTCCATTTCCACTCGAAAAGAGCCATCGTGCTGTGCACAAATCAAAATGAATATAAAAAAAATGCCCCCAAAATTTAAGATATGTTTCAAAAATGTCAAGCCGATTGCAAATGTGATATTGATTTTATACAACAGTTCAATAAACAAGAAGTTAATATTAGGTGACTTACATTTGAGACTATTTTTTAAACTGATTGTTTTTGTTCATTTTTGCCAACAAAAATAGTTTTCTAAACAAATTAGAGCCATTGCGCGTCTCTGAGCAACAGTGAATCCGAATCATTGAGCAAATCGGTGACTCAATGACTCACTCATAAAAACAGTAGCTGTGTCTGAAATTACATACTTTATTTTGAATAAGTAATTACTTTGTGACCGCTACAAAAGTATGTTCTATATAGCATGAATGGGTGTAGTATAAATGTAATCTGGATATACTATATTCGCCATGTTGTCATTATAACCTGACCTATCAGTGTAAGTTGCGTCGATTCACTGCCATTCACAAATCCTCTCCCGCAGCCTCGTGGGATAGTAAAGTGTCCTACGTATGCAGGGCGTGGGAAGATGTTTTAGGTTGGGGGTGCTGTTTTTTTTTTCCTTATTCAAATTCACCACATTTTAATAAGAAACAATATCGAGTCTATAAAATACGTTAAAACTCCACGAAGCACAACAAGCATAAACACTCGTTTAAACAGCAAACACACCGGGACATAAAGCTGCACATCACTTTTTTGACATTATCAATACTGCTTGCAATCATAATGCAACAAATTGCATTAGTTCAGTAGTGTCTTTTATGAGTATTGTGAATTCTGACATACTTCTTTTGTCACATACTGTTTTTCGTCTAGTAGGGAAGTATGCGATTTCAGATGAAGCCTACAGGTGTGTTCGACTTGAAGTAGCACTGCACAGACCGACCGGTGTATGACATCAAAGTACCACGAGAGCGTTTCAAAACCATATGGAGCCGTCTACTCTCTAATCGTTCTCGCAGTACTTTGATGTCATACACCGGTCGGTCTGCACAGCGCCACTTCAAGTCAAACACACCTACTTGCTTTTTCTTTGAATGAATCAGGTGTTTTGAACAAATCGTTGGACTCAACTATTCAATGACACACTCGTTAAGACAATGATTTTCCGCCACCTACTGATGGTTTCAGTTTCATTTTTAAAAGTATCATTTCAGTTTTTCCATCATTTCATTTTTCTATATTTATATCTCGCGCCTGCAGCTGATAATATCATACCTGCGGTCTACCACACTGCAAGAAAGACTGTCCACACTTGCTGTCATTTGAACATGACGTTATGAGATTGCTAGAAAAGGATAAACTTGTTAAGAGCTTTTGCAGCACTCCGTCATCGGAAAGCCAAATTGTATTTGTATTCATATATAATACCTATTAAATCCCTTATCTAATCCCTGTTCTCTAGGTTTTATTATTTTATTTGCTCTCAATGCCTGGTTGTTTCACTCTCCAAAGTGCTCGCTAAGGGCCTAAGAGAGTGACGAAGATTAAATGCTGTTTTTGTTTTCGGTCCTGATTGTGATTGTGTTGTGATTGGTCACGATCAGTGTTGGGGAAAGTTACTTTTAAAAGTAATGCTTTACAATATTGTGTTACTCCCCCAAAAAAGTAACTAATTGCATTACTTAGTTACTTTTTATGGAAAGTAATGTGTTATGTTACTTTTGCGTTACTTTTTCGCACCTGGGCTGGGCTTGCTTGTTTGTTTATTAATTAACTAAAAAGTTAATTTTTTTGCAAAATGAAAGGCCCTTTCACATCAAAAGTGAAATGAATAAGCTTCAGGCTGAAGGAAATGCTAATTCTGGATTGAAGAGTACTCTTACTTTAGCAATAAAGTTTTTTTTTAAAAATAAAACACAAATGTGATGTTATTTTTCTAAAGTTATTTTTGCTTATTAGTATGGTTGAAATGGATCATCGAAGGTCAGCAGCAAAGACATTGGTTAATAAAGTGAGATTAAGTATATAAAGTATATATTTTTTAATTTAATATATTTAATTATTACAGGTTTGTGCAATATTCTGATATTGCATTTCACTGTTTTTATTCATTTTGAGGAATACTGACTTTTTGTTAAAGTGAGATGAGTAAATGTTACACTGATAAAACTACTGCACTCAAATTCTCTCAACATGGTGACAGGAGAGCTGTCAGTCAATATATGGGGAAAACAAAGTAACTTGTGTTAATTATTTGAAAAAGTAAATCATATATGTTGTAAATTTAAAACTAATGTGTTACTTTACTAGTTACTTGAAAAAAGTAATCTGATTACATAACTCGCGTTACTTGTAATGTGTTACCCCAACACTGGTCTCGATTATGGTTAAAGGGATAGGATTTGTAGGTAGTGGTAGATAGATAGGCCACCCCTGATTTTGAGTAAATATTTTGTTACATTTTCAGAATTTTTGTATATATATTTGCTATTATATTCAATTACATTTATAGCTTTGGGGCTTTTCACTGTTTTTACAGTGGCCTTCAAATATGCTGATTCATTTAGGAATGAAATAATTTGTGAATCATTGAGTCATTCACTGAACTGATTAGTTCACAAACACTAATCAATTCGGGAACAAAACAACGCTATGCTATGGTGTTTTGCTCGGAAACGCACAACGTTGCTGCGTTGTATGTTTCTATTGGAGCAAAAATAGACTACTAATAAGTTGCTACCAAAATTCTGTGTAAAATGTAAGCTACTCAATATAAATATCTTAAATTAAATTGAATTGTTGTACACATTCAACAATCACACACAGCAGTTGTGCTGTATGGGTGGGGTCGCTTTAGCTTTCTAGTTCATCTCAGTTTATTAGGGCTTCTTTTTTTTTGCATAAAATAAATAGAAGAATAAGCTACACCAATGACAAAACAATTTCATCCTTGTTCTGTAACAATTTCAATGAAGTGCTGTAATTAAGTGATTATCTTAATATTTAATAGCATGATATTTTGATACATATTATGGTACTGAATGATTGCCATATTCATATACCATGTTATTTATACGTCATGGTATATGGTAACATCATGGTATTTTTTGTAAGTGAAACTGTCTATCTATCTACACTGAATAATCTGATCATAATTTATCCAAAAAAATGATTTCTGGACCAGTTAACGTATGCCTAAAGATGGTAAAGTCTGAACGTAAAATAACTCTCCTTCATATGGCTATATTCAGATGTGTGCGGATCACAGATACTGGCCTGGGTTACTTATCTACCATGTCAACACTGAGAAGTCTCTACCTGCGCTGGTGTTGTCAAGTAAGTGACTGTAAAGCTATCTCAGTCACCTAAATGGGATAATCTTACTTTGATAACAAAGTTATGGGTAGTTAGTTGTCCATTAACTTTTTTTTAATCAATCACAATCACAACACATCGCTAAAACTGCTTGAAACTTCATGTGAGCTCCCCTTGTGTACTTTTAGGTGCAAGACTTTGGGTTACAGCATCTATA
Source organism: Anabarilius grahami (assembly GCA_003731715.1). Lineage (NCBI taxonomy): Eukaryota > Metazoa > Chordata > Actinopteri > Cypriniformes > Xenocyprididae > Anabarilius > Anabarilius grahami. The sequence continues at coordinate 4,906,743 of RJVU01053643.1, read as the reverse complement.
TGGCATGAGGAGTCTTCGTCTTCTCTCTCTAGCAGGTAAAACCACTCTTTAAGTAGTTTGCTGATTCTGCAGGATGCACTGATGAAGTCCTGATGAAGCACTATAATGAAATGACACTATGTTTTGAAGTAGATTGTTTCTATGAATACCTGAGCTTAATCATGTTATGGAAAAAGCTCAGTTAATCCCTCAAAACCAGATAATGCTGTCTGAGTAAAAATATATTGCTTTGTAATAAAAAAAAAGATAAGATAAACTTTACTTTTAGTTGATGAACACAATCACGGTGTGATATACGAGTCTAATCTTAAAGAACATTGTACATTTGCAGATCAGAAATATCTGCCTGTTTCAGCAAGTTTCTTTTAACTAATATTAGTCGATGTAATATATTTACCATGAGAATATTTGCTTTTAAACTAAAAACATTCAATTCTTGTGGATGAAAACACACTTCCTATCAAAATGATTATTTAAACTGCATTTATTTTGGCATTTGATGGAATGAGTACACACAAATTACACTTAATGTGCCATTAAAAAAATATGTAATAATGTTTTTAATTATTTTAATCTTTTGTCAGCATTATTTTTATTATTATTATTTGACTTAATTCCTTTATGTAGGTTTAACAAAGCAAAATCACAATATTTCTGGTTGGGAATCATCTGCGATGCAAAGAGTAGTGTTGTCACACAGTATTATAAAACAGGAAATGAGCTGTCAGCGTTTGCATTCAACCGGCTCTCATTTACTCTGTCTCAGGGTGCCCTCTGCTGACCACCACTGGCCTATCAGGCCTGATCCAACTGCAGGAGCTAGAGGAGCTGGAACTGACCAACTGCCCGGGTGCCACAGCCGAACTCTTCAAATACTACTCCCAGCATCTGCCGCGCTGCATGGTCATCGAGTAGAGCAAAGAGTTTCATGGGCACCTGCACCCACCACATCACCAAAACCTCCTCCTACAGACTGATGATAAACCCAACTTCATCCTGGACCCACAGGGAGAATCAACGAGAGAAATTGAAAGGAAGTTTATTTTCTGGAGGGGTGAAAAGGGATCATTGACATGGAAGATAAAAAGAGAAATCTGAGAAAAAAGGTCGGAATGGGCCTGGAGTGGCGAGCGAGAGGGAAAAATGTACAAAGCGCAGTGGCTAGATCTTTCATTAAATAACATGACACATAGGAATCAGGCCCCACACATACATGAAACATGTTCCTCCACTGAACTGTGAGACTAGCTTCCATGTCTCATCCAAAACGGTTTATCTTGAAGTGACAAAGGTGTGTGCTGCCTGTTTGAGCTGTATCTCACTTCCAGGGAAAGATAGAGAGGAACCGAGACATTTAAGGGAAAGAAAGAGGTTAAAGAGCCACCGCAACAGGGTCGCTTCGCTTTTGTCCAGCAGCACCTGGGTTTCTCGCTCCCCTCAGTGGTGCTGCCGCTCTATGTTTGTGTCTTATCAAAGGGAAAAGATTGAGAACTTTAGAGATGAACAGCTATGTAGATTTTCACAACGCTACTTGCTTTTTGTCATGCGGTTCTCTTTTTGTCTTTTTTTTTTTAAATATTATTTTTTTAAGTATTATTTTTGATGATAAGGATTACTGTGAAACAATTATGGTATGAGTTTGAGGTTTTGGACACTTTGAATGAGATGGAAATCCAGGTACGGTGAAGGTACAGTATTAAGAGGTACTGTCCTTTGAAAGGAACCAGCATAATCAGAAGTCAGGAGGTTATTTTTTCCCCCAGCATATTGCTCTTTTAAAGACATTTCCAGATATTTTGAGTTGCGGAGCGGATCGGAACTGCTCATACATTTTAATGTGGTTCAAAGGGACTGTGGTTTGTACAAAAGACAGGCTTGGCTTTTTTCATCTGCCTGTTTTGTTTTAATTCCATTTTGATGTCAATTGATATTAGTGGCTTATGTGCAGGTTTCCATATTAATCCTGATTTAAATGAAGATGAGATCTTTGAGTGATCCCATAATGCAGCGGGGCCACGTGACGGCCTTTCACAGACTGAAACTGCACGTCATTGCTTACTTGTCACCAGGCCAAACCATTACAGCATGGCAATTCTATCGTTTCTTACAGTCTGGGCGCAGTGACTCTTTCAGCCCAAATGCTTTTAAATACATCTGATTAATACAGTTTACAGTGATTTGCATCAAATGCAGAGGCAGGCCAGTGTAATTAAAGTGATCACAGACATCCCACACAAGATTATTACAGTAGTCTCTCTTCATCTAGCAGTTTTGCTTTCCCATTGAGCAATACCCACGTCTGCTTTTAGATTAGATTAGTAGCACCTCTTTTTATTTTCAGAGATGCCAGGGGTTCTTCACCCTCAATTGTGCTCATCTGTGGTGCCTACCTCATTGTATAATTGGGGTACATGGGATACAGTTCCACAATTACAGAAACCAAACGTTTGTTCTTTTCCAACCCGCTCCATACCCCATACCAAACTCTGCATTTGTCTTCTCAGGAGATTAATGTGCTGCTCAGATCATCTCAGATAGGTCTGTTGTGATGTTAAAACCCTTAACGTTCACCTACTTTACCCAGTCTCAAACTTAACACATGCAAAGTGGCAAAAAATATGGCATGGTACACAATTTTGGAGTCTTATATTGGTGAATAATTAAATAAAAGCAACCCCTAAGTTCTAACATTTGAATGTTATAATCATACGTGGACAGATATGGTAGTAGTGCATATGATTTGCTACTTTTTTCTTCAGGAAATTATAGAAGAATGTATACTTGTGAGCTTTTAGATCAATTGACATGCTATAACGCACTCAAACCAGGGATTTGTCTGGTAAATGCCTGAATTACATAATCTGGACTAAATAGCTCTCTCTTAAAAACAAAGGTTCCTAAAGAGCGATTGAAGAACCTTTTTGGGTTCCCCAAAGAGCCCTTGCAGTGAACGGTTTTTAAACAAGCCACCATTTTGTCAATAAAAAACCTTTATTTATTAGAGCGTACCTTTGAGAGGAATGAGACTTCTAAAGGACAGCTAGCTATTATAGACCTCTTTGATTTAAACATGAAGCTATCTTGCTCAAAAAAGTAGAGAACAAATCTGATGGATACTATGCCAGGATAATTCCAACATCACTGTGGACACTACCCTTTCCCACGCTAAATCACCTAGGCTTTAAAGATAACAGATTGTATCTACTAAAAGATACATTTGCATAAACATTAGCACTCACCTCAGACAGTCGATCTCTCTTCGTGTATATAGTGACCTGTTTAATGGGGGGTCGCAGCTAATCAGCGGTAGCGGCTGCTGCTTATCCAGGCGAGATCCCCTGAGACTTTTAATCTCACTACCTTGTGTGACTTTATCTTTTGAATCATTGAAGTTGTTACATATTTATTTGCTTTTACTTATCATTAGAAGTGGGTTAATTTATTGACATGATGCACATATTTATTTATTTATTACTTTTACAAGGATGATACTAGCTTTATTTATAAGCAGAACAGAGGGGGTAGCTGTGGAGACAGGAACTAGCGTGGGAACTGGAGTTACGTTTTTGTCAGATGAATTGGCCTTTTTTTTTGTGCCATGGTTTCATTGGTTCAACTGCAGCCTCTGAGGCGCATGTTTTTGGCGGGCAAACTGTTGACACAGCTGACAAAAGAATGGAAGTGAAGGGCAATAACTGGTTGACAGAGGCATGGCTGACAGTGAGTTGACCTACCATTTCTAATCCTCCTGCAGCCCATTATTTTTTTCTTAATGACTAATTTTGTTTTTGGCTGTAAAATGGATGCCAGTTGAGTTAAAGTGAAACGGCATTGTCTCTAGGATTGGGTGTTGAATTCTGCACCAGTAGGCCTAGTTCATATAAGCTCAAAACTTTGCTGTGTTTGGTTGATTTGAGGTATCCTGATAACTGTTAGAAGACGTACTGCAGTATTACTAGCGAAGGTTTAAAGGAAATCCCATCAAAGCGCTTTTCATTCCATATGTCTCCATTCATTGATAACACAAACAGAACCATTTGAGATGAATGAAATAAAAAGAGATTATTATTATTATATCACTAAGGCATTGCATAGTATTTGAGGACAATTATATGAAACTGTCGGAGATATTGTATTAATCTTGTATAAATAATATTGTTTTGACTTCAAACCCGAGCCTTTTCCCTCTTTGTATGGAATCAGAGTTTATGTGTGTGGGATGGAATTTTTTCACCTAACTGAACCCTAAATATAAATATTATAACTCATGCACTAACCCCACTGTAATCTGTAAATATATTAATATGTCGAGGTCATCTGTCGGAAGGTTTCAACTGCCTGCTCTAATCGCGCACGTCTATACCACTCTGAACAAAATGACTCAGCAGAGAAACCTGGTCAAGAAAAGAGGCAAGATATGCAAAAAGGTTCATGTCTTTTAGCGATGAATCACATCAGCAATCGATAGTATAAGAGACTTAAGCTTGTTTCACTTTGTACATTGAGCTAATATCAAAGACATGTTAATACGGGCTAAATGCAAGAATATTAACAGATGTTTACTGTGTCTACATTGACACTGCGTGGGCAGCGCGCGTACGCCTGCTGTCGTCCTCATATGATCGAGGCAGGGTTACTTTTCCGAGTCTATAATGAAATACTGGTACTACTGTGTGAATTTCGCTTTCCTTCGAGACTATTCTGGCTGGCAAATATATGGAGGGTTTCTGTCTTTTTACACTGTAAATTTAAACCATTTTCAAGGCCAGTTTCCATGAATAGTGCTCCTCTATTCTTGCTCTCTAAAGGAGTTTTACTAGCTTACCACATCCAGAGTGTGTTGGCAGTTTCTGTTCACCCTCCAGCTTGCTTTTAACTCTAACCCCTGGTTTCACAGACAAGGCTTAAAGGGTTAGTTCACCAAAAAATGAAAATTCTGTCATTAATTACTCACCCTCATGTCGTTCTACACCCGTAAGACCTTCGTTCATCTTCAGAACACAAATTAAGATATTGTTGATGAAATCAGATGGCTCAGTGAGGCCTGCATTGAGAGCAAAGCCACTCAAACTCTCAAGACACATAAAAGTACTAAAAACATATTTGAAACAGTTCATGTGAGTTCAGTGGTTCTATCTTAATATTAATTCAATTCAATTCACATTTATTTGTATAGCGCTTTTCACAATACATATCGTTTCAAAGCAGCTTTACAGAGAATGCATGTCGACGTTACAATTTAGAGAATGCAGTAAGCTAATAATGTAATAATTTAGGCAATTTAATTTACAATCACTGTTAGCAGTTTAATTGAAGGTAGAAGCAATGAGCTCCTGGAAATAATGAATTACATAATAACAATAATTAGGATATATAGAAATTTGGGAATGTGCATGTTGATCCAGATATTGCGTCATCTGAAGTCCTCGCAGGAGTTGCCGCCATCTCTTCAAAGGTGTTGGTCATCTGAGGTCTTATTATAAAGTGATATGAAAACTTTTTATGCGCCAAAAAAACAAAATAACGACTTTTCAACAATATCTATATGGGCCGATTTCAAAACATTGCTTCATGAAGCTTCTGAACTTTATGAATATTTTTGTTTCGAATTAGTGATTCGGATCGCCTATCAAACGGCTAAACTGCTGAAATCACGTGACTTTGGCGCTCCGATTCACTGATTTGATTTGTAAAGCTCTGAAGCAGTGTTTTCAAATCGTCCCATATAGATATCGTTGAAAAGTCGTTATTTTGTTTTTTTGGCGCACAAAAAGTATTCTCGTCGCTTTATAATATTAAGGTTGTTGAACCACTGTAGTCACATGAACTGTTTAAATACGTCTTTAGTAGCTTTCTGGGCATTAAAAAAGGAAATTATCTTGCTGGCAATGGAGGCCTCACTGAGCCATCAGATTTGATCAAAAATATCTTAATTTGTGTTCCGAAGATGAACGAAGGTCTTACAGGTTTGGAACAACATGAGGGCGAGTAATAAATTACATTATTTTCATTTTTGGGTGAACTAACCCTTTAAGCTAGTCCTAGACTAAAATGCATGTTTGAGCTTTTTTAACTGAAAGTAACTTGTTCTGACATATCTTAAAATATGTCAGTGCCATTGTTTTGTCTCAAGATGCACAGCAGTAATGTTTTTTTTTCTAGTGTATGTTTATAAAAGCTACTTAAATATCCTAATTGAACTAAGGCCTAATCCTGGCTTAGGCTAAGCCCTGTCTGTGAAACCGGGCCTAAATGTCTGGCGCTTTTAATTGTTAAGCGAATAGAATAAATCATCTGTTCTTCTAACTCTTCCCAGCTAACATATTCCAGGATTGTTTCTTTTTTTTTTTTATAAATTTGAGAAAGACATGGTTCAACAACAGAGAACGACTCTTTTGTTGGCTCTTTGTATGTACGTGTACATGTAATACTAAAACAATATTAGTAATGCTTTTGACATTCATACAGGGTCAGTAACAACAACTTTTATTCTGGTGCAAACACTTGGTTTGGGTGACTGTGGTTCAACAGCCTAATGAGCAATGTTAGAAATCCTCCTCACACTGATTATCTAAAATGTTTCTTTCATTTATTTGGTATTTTATTTCTCTGGTGTGACATGGGCATGTCACAGCTCTCGGTTCTTTAAGGTACATTTCTTTTTGTAAATACTGTTGTGGTGGTTAATTTAAAATGAAAGAGAAAAAAAGAAAAAGTTTTATGAACTCCATCTCATGGCTGCAGTGCCTTGTCAGACAAGCGTTGTTGTTTTCAATTGGTTGGTTCCAGTCTGCACCGTTTTAGTAAAAGTTGTACAAAATAAGCACCATATTTGCGTCATTAATTTTCTCTGACGTTAAATTATAAAGGCATAGTTCACCCCAAAATTTTGTAAATGATCAAAATTTACTTGTTTCTCTGGAACAACATATAAGAGTAAGGGTGAGTAAATTACTGCATTTTCATTTTTGGGTGAACTATCCCTTTAAGACATGTTGTCAGCTGTGTTACTGCTTTTAAATGTGCATGCACACAAACACATTTACCTGGTCTATTCTTGGATACACCGTTTGTATTAAGTGTTTTGATGCCATGGACCTTTTTTTTTATTTTTTATGAATAAGGCTCTAAAAAGGAAGAAAAGCTTAGTAGTGCTTTGCAGGTCATCAAAAACCTGTCCCGAAGAGCTTGATAAAAGATGTTTCAATCAGGCAGTTGAGCTCTGCTCTATAAGCATGTGTTATATAAGAGTCTTAAATAAGCTATTTTGGCAAATTTAGCCTGATGTTTACACTTCTGAAGCAAGTCACAATGAAAACATCTTCAGTGGCTTTCACAAATAATAAAAACACAAATAATCCAAGAACATCAGAAGAAGAAAATGGATCAAAGGTGAAGCAACTCTTGAGGTATGATTAAGGTTGTAAATGCAGAAAGACGTCCATCTTACTGTCAGCCTTCAGTAAAGAGTTTATGCCATTCTAAAATTATAAGAGACTCCATTTCTAGACTTTGTCAGCAGAACACAGGCAAACTGGTTATGAAGTTTGGGGTCAGTAAGATTTTTTTGAAATAAATTTTGTTCATCAAGGATAAATTAAATTAATCAAAAGTGACAGTAAAAATATTCGTTACTAAAAACTTTTTTTTTTTTTAAACTTCACAAAGCAGAACAAAATGATTTCCGAAGGATCATGTGACATTCAAAACTGGAGTAATGATGCTGAAAATTCAGCTTTACCATTATAGAATAAAATTAAAAATATACTAAAACAGAAAACAGTTATTTTAAGTTGTAGTAATATTTCACAACACTACAGTTTTTGACTATTTTCATCCAATGAAAGCAGCCTTGGTGAGCATAAGAGACTTCTTTCAAAAACAACATCTTACTGACGCCAAAATGTATAACAGTAGTGTATAATATTATGACAATCTCCAATGAAACCAATAGCATTGTCCAGTGGCTCCACGTAAATATTGAATGGTGTCAATTTTTTTAATCATAAATCAATGGCGTTTACATGGATAGTAATATTAGTAACAAGGAAATCATGATGATGCCGCTAATACATGTCGCATAAAAAATGTGATGTTGTGACAGAAAATAAGAACACATTATAGTTATGTACAGTCGCTTTGATAAGCAAAAAGGTAAGATGGACTCCTGAGTCCAGTGGAGGGAAGTAAACAGCACAATGTGTACCTTTAAACAGCAAGTTAACTAGTTAGTGAAAGAAAATCATATAACCATAAACTTGACCTGTTACTGTACGGCAAACATCAGTAAGAAACAAAATCAACTTTCTCTTGTTCCTTTACCCATCTCTGCATTAGAAATGATGAATAGTATTAAATTTCATACCGGACCTTTAAGGTCAAAGGTTATATTTGAAATATTTCCCATTATATCAACACATCGGCTATCATCACAGCAGTCATGGATGAATAGCAGTAAGAGACTCTTAAGTATCTGTTAAGAAAATAGCTTCGAAGCAGCTATAGTAACAAAAATATTTGTCTAAAGTTTTTTTTTAATCTCTTCTTTTACAAAAGTACAGAGAAAGATCATAGTTTGCTGTAAAAAACAATCTAAAATAATTATGAAAATAAAAGAGCAAAAGGAGCATGTCACATTGCTGGTTCAGTGTCAATGTATAGGTGCAGTAACACGGATGGGGATTATGGGATTTTCTCATCTAGTGATGTGTCAGACATGTAGGCACACACAAACACACTTGTTTTCCAACATGCCTCTGCGCCATTCATTCGGCAAAAAGAGGTTGAAAGATATCAAGAGAGAAAAATAACAGAGGGAAACGTTATCTTAGCCAAAACCTGGTTCAATTCTATCCATAATTCATCAGTTATTGTTTCTCATCCCAGATCCCTACCCACAATATAGATTCATTTCAAAAATAGACTCATATAGGAAGTTTACATGCCTAAGTGGAAATGTCTTTAGTCAAACGTGTCGATTTTCCAACAGTGGCAATCACTAGAAGTGAAATGTTCATCTCTCCCATTCTGACGGGGCGATGGCGAGCGCACACTTCATCCCTTTCAAAGGTGACTCTCTGCATCGCTCTTCTCTAGGGTACCATTCTCCAGGGTCAAAGGTGAAAGCGCCTGTCCATTGGCATTGCTCTCGTTAAGTCTTTTCACTCTATACGTCTCATAGTGGATGTTGTGAGTGACGTCCTTCAAATCTTGCAGGTGGGACCTTGAAAGTAGAGCGCAGTAGAGCACAACATCAATTTTGATCCCACAATAACATCCCCTAAGGGAAATATGCACAGTGTAAAATAAAAGTCATTCTCTGAAATGAATTGTTCACTGACTACATCAGCTTTTTATGATCCCTTTGTGTGATTCGGTTGGTGTTTCCTGCTGTAATTTGATCTCTGCTTCAGCGGGAGGCCGATCAAAAAGTGTGAAAGGCGATTTAAAAATGTGGAGCGTTATAACGGTCATCCTTTGTTTCCCGTTTCAGCAGGGAGTCACTCTCATACCATCTGTCAGTGGGCTGCCATCCAAGAGTTATGGCGAGAGGGCTTTGTGACCTGGCCTCACCTGATCGGACTCTGTAATTAACCTGTCCTTTATTGAGCTCACAGGAGAAGCATGTACTCATGTCCTTCTCAGCTGTCCGTTCTATGTTGTTCTGCCCAACTACTCATATATCCACTTAACCAACACGACCAACTGAAATGGTTGTCAGCTTTCTAAAGTGACAAGTTAGTACACATAAAAGTTGTCAGTTACCAGAACATAATGTGTTTTCAATGGTGAGTTGCAAGGATGAAGAGCAAAAAAACAAGTTTGTAAAAGTTATGTAACTGGACCAGATGCTGCAGCACTAAATTCTGACATCTGTTGACCAATCTTTTGTTCCTGTCCCCTTAACCTTAACCCTACACCTACCCATCACAGAAAACTTTATGCAGTTTTACATTTTCAAAAAAACATCACTTAGTAGGATTTATAAGCTGTTTTCCTCATGAGGACCAAAAAATGTCCCCACAAAAGACAAGGATTTCAGGCAACATTGTGGAGACATTTTGTCCCCGTAACGTCGTAGGGTATACCTGAACCACACACACACACACACACACACACTGGTATTCCTATCATTATGGGGACATTTCATAGACATAATGGTTGTTATACTGTACAAACTGTATATTCTGTCCCGCTACACTAACCCTAACTATACCCATCACAGAAAACTGTCTGCATTTTCAAAATCATCATTCTGTATGATTTGTAAGCTTGTTTCCTAATGGGGACCTAAAAAATGTCCTCACAAGGTCAAAATTTACTGGTATTACTATACTTGTGCGGACATTTGGTACACAAACACACACACACACACTTCTAGAGTGTGATGAAAAATGAAGAAAAAACTAAACAAAACAGCAAAAACAGAATAGAATATAGTCTTGATTAATAAAGGATGGATTTTTGTTTGATCTCATGTACAAATTGTTCCAAATTATATGACATCATTATACGATTATAATATAAATTTACTTCGCATTCCTTTGGTATTCCACTGTTATAGGATAAATGAGATATAGATATAGATGAGATAATGTCTAGTTGCATAATAAAACATTACTTGAGCCAGAAATTGACACGTTGGACCACAGCACCAGTGTTTACACTCTTCACGAAGCCTGTGAACAGCTAAACCTACAGTTGTCCGCCTAGAGTTGACCATTAAAGGAAATTTTGATCCTAAACTAGTATGGGATGTCATTGATGTAGCTGTTATGAAAGTTCAGGAAGAGCATGTTCTACATCATCTAATCCTATCGACCAGAATGCAAGGGTTTAAATGGCTACTCCCACTTTACCTAAAAAGCAAGTTTGTCTATCATATTCCATTCTCTTACAATATTTCAATACCTGCAAGTAAAAAAAGACTTACCTAATAAGAAGATCTCTCAAGTGTGCAAACTCGCAATGCGCAACATTTTCAACTAAAATAAAGAAAACACAAAGGCATGTTCATGAATTCATCCAGGCATTTTGCATCACAGCACTTTCTACACAAACCACTTGATGGCAGTGTTGAATAACCTAAATCACAGACAAACATGCCTTGCAAAGCCTGTCAGCCATCAATGTACAATTAGATTTGACAATTGTTACAGTTACCCTGCTGAAAAGACCAGCATGGGTTTTCAAGTAGGTCAACCAACAATATTTCTGGATAAACTAGTTAAGAAGCCTGGTGGAGACACCAGCCTCCAACATATTACTGGTGACCAGCAATTCATGGAAGACACGATGATGTCTTTAGACTCTCACCTTCAATGATCCCCCACTTTGTTTTTCTTCCCAAAACTTTGTTCCCGTTCACCTGGTGTTCCTTATCTGTTCCCACCACAGCAAAGGGGATGCTTTCCTGAAAGAAACATTCACCATACTTCAATATTTCATCAAGTACGAAGTATAAAACCACTTAAAGCAATTAAAGGGATAGTTTACCCCCAAAAATTATACCTGTCATCATTTCATTTCAAAACTTTATGACGGTTTACAATTTTGGGTTGATCTAACCTTTTAAATCAAGTTGTTTTAATTGGTTGCAATGAAGTCTCAGAGTATCATACCCTAATCTTATCGTTGAGTATCCGGTCTTCGGTATCCTCATCATATTCTTTCTGTGGATACACTCTGATCCCGTTGGCCTGGAGATCCTGTCTTATCTGCAGAGAGAGGCTTCCAGTTAGATGGATTTACACTGATTTTTACAACCTACCGCACACACACATACAAAAAACCACACAATCGCCCCCGAGGGTGAAATATGACAGCAGCTCCTCTCCCTCGAGCTCTTCGCGCTGTATTTTACTAGTCTCAATCTCGACCCTCATGTATTCTTATGCTCTGAGGCCACAGTAAAGTTCACCAGGAATTTTTTTCTTTTTTTCCCCTCACAGCCAGAATTTCGGGCCCGAGGTGCAAAGCATTAGACTTTAATGCCTTTGCTGCCATGTGTTCGTGTGGGGGAGGATTTTGGAGTGCGGCTGTTGAACATGGATATGATATCTGCGATTGATATCTTGAGCACAGTGTGACGTCCGCCCCCGCATGGCGCTCTGCTCGGGCTATTGAGCAGTGAGAGACAGCTCTGGATAATGGGCTGAAATGACAGAGTACATCATTAGGAGTGTTGTTTGGTGTATATTGATAGGAGACACACTGCGTGCGGGGGCCGTTCTGGCCCTGCGGTCCGTGCCGTCGGAGCTGTCCAAAAGCGTTCCGTGGGGAGAACTGATGGCAAGTGGCCCGGGCCGAAGTAGCTGCTATACATCAGTCAGAGGAGAGACCATCTCCCGATGGAGACGTTGCAGACACTGCTCGTAACCTTAGCTTGGCCTATTCATTTTTCCAACCCAGAGCGAGCGGCCGCACACCAAGGGACCTTTGGAGATTCGAATGCAACGTACGTTTCTTTCTCAATCCATTCTGCCCAGGTTTTTCAATATATCTCACTTTTTATCCACACAGCTGAACTGTGAATTCTAACAATTTCAGCATTTACAACAGCAGGTCATCCATATTCATGACCTCAATTATGCGAAGAACTGAATATTTACGTGTGGGCGAGAAATATAGAGGGTGATCCGATTGTGCCTGCATATGATAAAATGTGCGCAGGTGTCGATGACGGACAGCTCACCCTCTGTTTGAACTCTAGCCGCTCCTCCAGAGTAAGCGTGTCTGCTTTGGCAATCACAGGGACGATGCTCACTATCTTCCCCAGTCTCCTCAAAAACTCCACATCTATAGGGCGTAACCTGCAGAAGGGTAAGATAGATCATTAAAGCCCATTTTACACTGCTGACACATTTGACCCCATTAAAGAGTTAGTTCACCCAAAAATGAAAATTCTGTCATTTATTACTCACCCTCATGTCGTTCCAAACCCGTAAGACCTTTGTTCATCTTCGGAACACAAATTAAGATATTTTTGATGAAATCCAAGAGCTTTCTGATCTCCCTATACACAGCAATGTCATAACAAATTTCAAGGCCCAGAAAGGTAGTAAAGACATTGTTAAAATAGTCCATGTGACTACAGTGGTTCAACCTTAATGTTATGAAGTGATGAGAATACTTTTTGTGCACAAAAACAAAACAAAAATTATGACCTTATTCAACAATTTCTTCTCTTTCCTATCAGTCTCCTACACTGTTGATGTTGCTGTGTAAAGGGAGATCAGAAAGCTCTCGGATTTCATCAAAAATATCTTAATTCATGTTCCGAAGATGAAAGTAGATCTTACAGATTTGGAACGACATGAGGGCGAGTAATTAATGATTGAATTTTCATTTTTGGGTGAACTAACCCTTTAATTTATTTTAATTATCACTGATTTTGATTGATCCTGTATATATATACAGGTGAAAATGGGGTACAAACCATACTTTTGATAAAAGCGTCTGCAAAATGAATAAATGGAAATTAATTTAAATTAAAATTAAATAATCATTACATAAAGTAACATAAAATAATATTACACACACCTATCAAAATTTTGGGACCAGTAAGTTTGTTTTTTAAAGAAAATAATACTTTTATTCAGCAAGGATGCACTAAATTGATAAAAATGGCAGAAAAGACATTTAAAATGTTAACTAAAAATTTGTTTCTAATAAATGCTGTTCTTTTGAAACTTTCTTCAAAGAATCATGAGGAAAAACACATCACGGTTTCAACATAAAATATTAAGCAGCACAACTGTTTTCAATGTTGATAATAATGAAGAATGTTCACAGGAATCAAATCAAATAAATGCAGCCATGGTGAGCAGATATTTCTTTCAAAAACATGAAAAAGTCTTACCGACCCCAAACTTTTGAGATGTAGTGCACATAAGATACAAGCATTAAATGTCAAATTATGTCCATATGACAAGGTCTGTCAGTACACTGCATTCAATAAACAGCAATTATCTCACAGTTGTCAGGCTGTTTTCAGTGAGAAGATGTATAAAAACCCCATGTTTTAACAAAATCTCACAAGGTTAGTGGGCTAAAATCTCCATGGTAAGACCCCTGAGAATCTTAAATGAAGCCTTGTCATATTAATGTGACAGAAGCACAACAGCGTTTTAACATGTCTGGATAGGTGTGAACCACATCATGTGTGCAAGTCGACACGCACCAGTGTCCAGTGGCTGGCAGGAAGTAGACGCAGCAGTGAACGCGGGTGTCTGGGATTCTTCTCTTCCTGTTGACATTCAGTTCCTCTTTCAGATATTTTTCATACTGTTCATTGACATACTTTACAATGGGCTCCCAGCTGAGAAACAAAAGACAGGGAAGGGTTAACATCACAATCAAATTCACAACACATGCTTATACTTAAAGTGAATGTAGCAGTCAAAGTGTAATATAACTCTTAAAATAAATATTCTGATAAACAATAAGGCATGGTTTTAGTGTCAAATAAATAATTACTTTAACAGTAAAACCCAAAATGGTCTCAAATTACTAAGAGAATTTATCTGGCACAGATTTGATCTGGCACTGTTTTAAAAAGCTCTTAGCTATAGCGGGGTTCAAAAGCCTGAGACATCTAGTGAAAATGTTATTATATTATTAGCATGAAAATTTAAATGAAAAGTTGAATTAACGTGAATTTCAGGATGTCTTTTTTATCTGGTTTGTGTAAAACCTGACGATCATGTTCTCTGGCATGATTTCATAATGATCCAAAGAGCATCTTGTACTTCAGTGGAAGCAAAAACATCTGACCTTCTGTAAAAAGGTCACAAATGTCAGCCACAAATACACTTTTAAAACATCTTTTGATAAGTGACCTAGAAATAGAACAGAATCGACAATGTTTGTTTTAGTGTCTAAAATGTTAACATTTCAAACTATTTATAATTCTAAAACTTTGTTTATTTCCAAGCTTAAATTAGATTTTGAATACCATATTTTTAATTGTGGTCTCAGACTTTTGGACTCTACTGTATTTGTATATATATAGTATACAAATTGTATATGATACGCTTTAAGTGTTGCTCTTACCAGTTCTCGTTGTTGATTTGGTCTCCAAATCCAGGAGTGTCAATTACCGTAAGCTTCATCTTCACCCCTTTCTCCTCGATGACTAGAAAATAACAAGACAAAAGAGTTAGAGAAGAAAAGAATGAAAGGATAAAACGTCCTTTCAAGATGAATCCGCAGGAGATGTGAATGAAGAGGAGTTGACAAGGATTTAACAGTCTTTTTCCAGCAACATAAATTTCTTAAGGACTAATCAGTTAAAATCGCATACTGAAGACCCTGAGCTTTTCATTTATTCTCCATCTCTGATATAATGCTGCAGGGATGCATTGTACAACAGGAAGTCAGCCTGCAAAAAGAGTCTAATAAGCTGTGTGCAAGCAAGGACCCCAACTGTATCCCTGCCTGGCATTGGTTGATTGACATTTGCTGTTAACTCATTATGTTAATCCTTCTGGATGAGGCAATCAAGGAAAATATAACGAGGAAAAATTAAACTGTCAGTCAACACTCCAGTTTATGAGTTTCAAAGTGCTATGACTCTATCTGATGATGATCAATTTATCAGACGCAGTGGGGCATTAGCAAAAGAGAGTGCCAGTTTTTGGATTGGTGGGACAATGATTGAAAACCCCTCATGATCTGCTAATGGAAACACATATGCTCTTCTTGGCGTGACTCAGCAACAAAGCAGGGCTTAGTTCCTCCCATATTCACCCACATGGAGGGAGCAGAGCTGAATGGTGGCATTGAGCAGCCCACCACTTCATTTTCTGCAATGTGTAGTCTCTGAGAGAAGGAGGGATTGTGTAACACTCAGCTCCCCTGGTGGTCAGTCCACAGGCCAGCTTTTTTTTCCATGGGCTGTAAGGGCTACTGGGCAGCTTTGTAGTGTGTGGAGGTGTCAGGCACCCTGAGACGTTTGGTACTCTTTGTTTTCCACAGGCCTGTACTTTGGAAAGACAAAACTGCTGGGAAAGCAAGGGACAGCAAGACATCTGCTAGACGAAATGTCTCAAATTGGAGACTGCAAAGGCAATTTATTAGTTCAGCAGTAACAAAAGGAGTATTTTTGTCATTTTTCTAGAGAATACCAGAACAGGTTTATTGTTTCAGGCATTTTAAAGTATTTGCAGAAGTTATAAGGTCGTATTTATACTGATGAATACTGGAATGATCAGCAATGAAATGTTGCTAGGAGACAAAAAAGCACCATTAATTAGAATCTAGACAGAAAGTTCTACACTTTCTCGTCTAAAAAAAGAAATATTGCTCTGAAGTTGTGCGTTCATAGCTCAGGAGACCTAATGGAGTTATCAGTTATGTTTCAACTCAATGTTTTGAAGAGGATAATGATAATAGTAAGAAATGTTTCTTGAGCACCAGATCAGCATATTAGAATAATTTCTGAAGGATCATGTGACACTGAAGTAATGATGCTGAAAGTTCAGCTTTACCATCACAGGAATAAAATAGACCTACATTTTAAAATATTTCAAATATTACTGTTTTTACTGTACTTTTTTAATCAAATATGCATCCTTGGTGAGTATGAGACTTTTTTCAAAAACGTAATGTAAAAAAATGTAAAAGAGTTTAATGTTAAGCATTTTCCTCAACCGTAATCGTATATATAATAATAAATTCTTGCATGAGGGCTAATGCAATCGTAATAGTAAAAAAAAAGTAAATATTTACATCATGTGTCAAGCGCTGCAGACTCGCCTTTCTGGCTAACATAAAAAATAAAAAATAAAAAAAAACAGAGGAACAGGACACTCTCATTCACTGTAATGTTTACGATGAGAAGTCAGTGAGGGGTGGCTCCTGAACCGTGGGGATATCTCAGGAAGTCACAAGCTGAACCGACTTATCGTCAATCTTCTTTTGTTAAG
This sequence comes from Anabarilius grahami, assembly GCA_003731715.1. Lineage (NCBI taxonomy): Eukaryota > Metazoa > Chordata > Actinopteri > Cypriniformes > Xenocyprididae > Anabarilius > Anabarilius grahami. Next base: position 4,889,815 of record RJVU01053643.1, on the reverse strand, counting down.
AAACAGCACACCCAGCATCTCCCATTCTTTTATTCTCTTCCACCCTCTCTCTCATTCTACAAGTCAAACATTTATAAACTATTGAGCCATAAGTTTTGAGAGGTCTGTGATAAATTAGGTTAAGCTATGGTAGGACAGAGATACAACAGATGCAGCTGCAACTGGATAGAAACCTCCTACCACTTGCACTGACACTGCTACGCTAAATACACTTGTTCTTGATCTAACACAGAATACTTTCAAAAGCTCCCAAGACTTTCACATAGAAATATAACAGGTTGAGACAGCAACTGTGAAGATTTCGATGCACAGAATTATAGGAAATAACAACTACAGATCTAAAAACAGATTTCAGCATTCTAACCTTTGGCTAACTGAAGTGAAAGCTGTGAAGAAGCTAAGCTACTGCGAGAGTGTGATACAGAAAAACATTTTAAATATCTAAAACCTGTCAAGGGGAAGTCAGAAACGGAAGAGAGATCAACAAGCAGATCTAGGTCGAAAACTTTACCTAAAAGCAAAATCAGATGACTGATTTCAAAACCAGTAGGCAGCAAGGTAAAGGAAGGACAGGTTTAGCGTAGCTGCTACGAAACCTGCACATGGCTGTATAGCAACAATTAACTACATATCTTTGGCACTAACTCTCTGTAGGGTTTTGTAATTGGATTTTCTGTGCCCATATCCAGACTGGGGGTAAAGTTCAGCAGTCTTAATACATTTCTGCTGTCACATAAAAAAACATGGCAATTAACATAGCAGGCTACGTTAATGACCCAGCCCAGCAAAGGCCTTTGCACAGCAATTGACTGACACTTAAAACTACAAGAGGAGGCATGCTTCTCTGGCATCTTGCAACATCCTGTGACAGAATCATTAGATTATGTTCTCTCTATATCTGAGATGCTAACTTGTGGGTCATTCTATTAAAGGGCAGATTTCCAGTTGAACTACATAACATGGGTAACTCCACAAACTTTTGACCCAGATGAAAATGGCATGGTGTAATTAGATAATAGCATATACATTTTATTAGTTAGTCTCATTCTTGCAGTACAACAGTCCTTTGCAATCCATCCAAAGAGAGCACATTTCCTTTACTTGTCCTAACGGGCTGTTTCTGAATACAAGAGACAGAGGACCACTATCAAATTTTGTGTTTGTTAGACCCCTGTCAGCCGATCTACAATGAGAAATGAAGATGGATAGCTGGGTGCAAATACACTAACTTCTGAGGGCAAGCAAACACACATACACATACACATACACGCACACATATATATATTACACACACACATATATATATACATATATATATATATATATATACACACACATACATATTATATATATATATATACATATATACACATACACACACACACACACACACACAATACTTTCATTTAAAGGACTAGTGAAGTTGGCTACGCCATCTGCCTTTCACACCTCTTTCCAACGAAGCATGGTGGCGGCGCCAGAAGAAAAATGGAGATTCATTGCTTTCTCATTGCAGTATGCGGGATGTTTGAAGGTATGTGCATCTCTGCGTGATCTACAGCTCAGCTCCCTCTGCTCAGTACAAAAGGACCCTTGTATAGCTAACTAACATGAGTTTTTTCTTATTTATACTATCGCTAATATTGTTTATTTGATTGTACATTGTTCTATGCATTGGTTGTTGATTAGATTTTGAGATGTAGACGTGGCCCTCAAAAATGGAGGCAGATAAAGCTTACAGGGGCAGAGGGTAAGTGGACTAAATGACTGGAGAAACCCTGTATATTTCACCAGAGAGAAGTCAATCATTTTCACCAGAAGATCCAGTTATGGCATTTTGATAAATAACTTATAATTTTAAAATGAAAATCCATTTTCATACTGTACTTTATAATGTTGTGATGCCTAAAATCACTTTATTTAAATTTAAAATGTAAAGCAATTAATTTAAATGTACATGTTTTTATGTTGACCATAGTATTGAATTTTAACATTTATTGGTTATTGGCCATGATATGATAACATTTATCTGCTTATTAATACCAGATAGTGTCGAAAATGTATTATTGACAACTTATTGACAATTTTGAGATGTTTTGCTTTTAGGAAGGAATCAAGCATAGTGTCTTCAAGCATGGCATCTCCAAGTCAAGAAAGCCAGTTACAACAAACCATAGTTTTCCTCAAAAATCCCACAGAAACATTCCAAACAAGCTTTGCTTCATTGCAAAAACAAGCCTAAATGAAACTTAACTCTACACATCTACACAAAAACACACCTGCCTGTTTGGAGAAAAGAACCCAAGCCTCTATCGATTGTAACTCTGGAGGTAGTATACGAGACAGAGACATTGTACATTGCTCAATCAACCAATTCATTCACTCAGCTGAGCTTGCTTCACTGAAGTCAGATGCTGTGTATAAGTGGTGGCTTCCATTAGAGCAGGAGTCATCTCCTGACCCGTGCGATAAAATACGGCCTTGTGTGTGCTCTTCCTCTATCATTCTCTGTGAAAGAGAGCTCATAATGACAGCTGTGGCCCGATCTCAACATTTGAAGTGTGATTGATCTCTCCAAATCCGTCTCCCTCGCAGGCTTTTTAATTTCTCTTTCCTTTCAGAGCACATGCCCCGATCACTCTGGCCCTTCTCCAAGTCAAACCCTACAAAACACTGAGCTCTGCCTCCAGCTCGTCCTGTCTAAATGTCACTCTTCTTCCATCCTTTCAGAAATCACTCTGGCCAACACACTCTGTAATGCCGGGTTCAGACTACACAATATTTACGTATGTTATGATAGTCACTGTGTTAGAATATGTGATTTTGACTAAATTCTTGTCATGTAGTGGACAAAAAACATGTCAGACTACATGTTGCTTCCCAACCAATCATTGCTTGCCACGAGAAGGCGGAACTAGTGACTGATGTCCGTAAACAAGAGCGTAAACAAACTACCGAACTGGCATGTTAGCTTAATGCTAAGTCCAGTATTGTTGTCATAGCTCCACAAACCTTTCCTCCATTGCATGATTCCAACTAGCAGCACTAAAAGCATCATCATCTCTTGTTTCACAACATTTGAAAGCTGTGTACGGAAGAGTTTCTGTGCTCCTATTGGTCAGTAGTGTCACAGATATGATGGAACCCATCATGAAGAAACGTAAAAAAATGAAACATGCTAGTCTTTCTGTTGTGACATTTTGAAGCATCGCAGACAGGGCATCAGTTGTAGTCCACTATACGAGATGAAACGATCGATTCTTACATCCCGGTGCCCATCGTCATAGGCTATACAAATTACCACGACACCCTACTTCAAATGGATCGAGCCAAATTCGGGCTGATATCATGTAGTCTAACACGTCATTTAATTGACGTGCAAAACCATGTGCAAACCAGACGTGACGCAGTACATTTCTAGCAAAGTGGATGGTCTACACTAAAAAAGTGAAAATTCACAAAATTGAACGCAACTGAATTCGTAGTTACGACTTAACAACTTGTAAATACGAACAGGAGAACTTGAATGCACCATAAAATAAAACACCTATTGAAAAATGTCCTGCGGCAGCCGTTTAGGACAAAAGCACAATTTTGAAAGACCACCACTGTTCAAAGATGTTTAATGGGTCCAAATGATGTAGTTACAATATTACCAGCAGGGGCTGACAAGGCTATGGGAACCAGCTAATCCTTGACCCCTTGGGTGTGACGGGTGTGTGACAGGGTATCTGTAAAGAAAGAAGTGTGTTTGTGAGTGTTCAATACTCACTGTGGCTGACTGATTGCAGTTGGACAGTTTTCGAGATCTTCTCCTCATAATTAGGAGTGCAGGACTTCCTGCTGACCTTGGACTTGAAGAGTGTATTTACGAGCGTCGACTTCCCCAGACCGCTCTGACCTGTCAATGAGAACAAGAATATATTTAATGACTTATGTTTGTAAACTGCAGTAAAGTACAATTAACTGTGTATGTAGCAGACCCTGAGCACATTTATTTGCAGTACGACCTTTGCTTAGCATTAGCAGGGGGGATAAAACTTTATTACTGCACACAGATAAGATGGCACACATAAAATTGAGGTCATAAAGTATCACATGACCAGGCAGCGCAAGCCTCCAGGGTTTACATAAGCCTTTGATGCTGCAAATCATCAGTGATGTAATAAGACCAGGTCAAGCCAAGGCAAAGTGCTTTAGTGTCTTATCTGGTGGGTGTCCAAACACACTGACAATACCACGCCGTTGGGAGCTTTGGGAAGCTTTTCCACTTAATGACTCTTTCACACTAGTCCTCACGGAGATCAGATCAGAGGGAGGAAGCTATTACGAGAAAGTGAGCCTTATCAAGGCCATCTCAATTCACACAAATAAGGGTAAATCTATGGGGCCACCTTCATTGCCTCAAAGGACATGTGCTGTGTTAATGTGAGCTGCTTAGTATTGAGTGCTGATGATGGGCAGAGTGTGTGTTCTGTCTCGTTTAGACGGCCCCTCAGGCCCACCAGTCAGCTCCCCGTTTGCTGGGCAGGGTTGGGGAATGTGCTAAACGCTCTCGCCGCTCCGTTTACACCTGTTGAGAGGCCTGGCTGCCTCGGGAAGCTGTCAATGGATGAAACGATTTGACAGAGATAGACGACAGAGCCAGGAAGATCTGGCCCCTCCATCATTGCCTACCTCAACAGAGTCTTTGATGGATTTACGCCATGACCTCTTACCATGGGAGGTAGTTGACATGAAATTTATGAGGAACTGACAACCCACGTTGTGTGTCCTCCTGGGCCACTTTGATTTAACAGTTTAGAGAGTGGCTGAGCAAAGCAGGGCTTCCTGAAGCTTTCGGTGTATTCACACATACTGTATCTGCTCAATCTTCTTTTGGAAAAAAAGAAATACAATTCCATTACTAGAAGGTGAGATTTATGTAATATAAAAATCACAAAACAACTGTTGCAAAAGGCTTTTAATGACTTTTCAATCTTTCTGAAGTCTGTATAAATGCAATCCAATAACTAGACCTATATATGCAGGGGTTGGACAACGAAACAAACACTGACCCATAAAGTGTTTCTTCACTGATAACACTTTCCATCGGTAAGAGCAATAGCACTGCTGTACACAAAATATTGCAATCCACACAACATAATGGGAGACATATCAGAGTTCAAAAGAGGACAAATTGTTGGTGCGTGTCTTGCTGGCTCATCTGTAACCAGGACAGCATGTCTTTGTGGTGTATCAAGAGCTATGGTGTCCAGAGTAATGTTGTGGTCGGGCTGCTATAGCCAAACCTTTGGTCACTCGTGCCAATGCCAAATGTCGGTTTCATTGGTGCCAACAGTGCAAATCTTTGGCTGTGGACAATGTGAAACATGTATTGTTCTCTCATGAGTCCACCTTTACTGTCTTTCCCACATCCGTGGGAGTAACGGTGTGGAGAAGCCCCAACGAGGCTCAACACCCAGACTGTTGCGTGCCCAGAGTGAAGCACGGGGAGGTTTAGTGATGTTTGGGCTGCAATATCATGGCATTCACTACTGTGCTTGATGGGTGCTTCACTGCCAAGGACTACTAACCATTCTGGAGCACCATGTGCACCTAATGGTTCAAAAATTGTACTCTGAAGGGGGTGCCATGTATCAGCATGATAATGCACCAATACACACAGCAAGACTCGTGACAGAGTGGTTTGATGAACATGGAAGTGAAGTTGAACATCTCCCATGGCCTGCACAGTCACTAGATGTAAATATTGTTGAGCCACTTTGGGGTATTTTGGAGAAGCAAATCAGAAAACGTTTTCCTCCACCAGCATCACATAGTGACCTGGCCATTGTTCTGGAAAAGTAACGGCTCAAAATCCCTCTGGCCACTGTGAATGACTTGTATTTCTTATTCCCAAGACAATTTGATGCTGCAGTGGCTGCAAGAGGCTCTACACCAGGGGTGTCTAACATATGGCCCGCGGGCCGAATACGGCCCACAAAGGTGTCCAATCCGGCCCGGGGGATGATTTGAACTATAATAAATAATACAAAAAAAATAGAGATGCACTAGTCCACTGGTCATAAATCAAAATGTTTTTTAGTTTTATTCTGGTTAATCTTTATTCCGGGCTTGCAAACAAATTGCTTTGTAATAATTTCCCAAAATTTCATTTGTGTGGAAATATTTACGAAGTCTGTAAACAGGCAGTAACACAGGCACACGCTGAATATGGACACAAAGAGGAGAACACTCTACTATGCACAAGCTGTTCACGAAATATAGGAAGAATAATATAAATATTAAATTGGGGTTGATATGAATGTATCTCTGAAGGGAACTGTCTTCAGAAAAGTTTTGATGGCTTTTCCTCTTATCTCCATATAAAGTAGTAGCCTATTTATCGACGCAGCGCTGCTTTGTGTATAGCGGTTACCATGGAAATGCTATATCACTGCTGTTCCATAAGCACCACCTACTGTCAGAGAGTGAATTTGCATTTTCATTCTGTCCGTCTGCTGATTTTGTTTTGTGCAGGTGTGTCTTATGTAGCATAATTTCACAAAGCAAAAGTCAGACCATGCTGTTTTTGCTGTTAATCTTGAAATTATACAATAATTTAAATTAAAAACAACTGCTCATGCTCATGTGCATAACATCTTTGTTGGGATTGTGATAAAAATGCAGTGTTTGCCTCTAATATCAAAGAGCTACACATATTTTTTGAACAAATAAACAACAAAAATTTGCTTTAAAAAAAATCTGCAAACAGGATCAGAATCGGCCAATTTGCTTCTAAAAAAAATTGGAATTGGCCATGAAAAATCAAAATAGGTGTATCACTAATAAAAAAATATTAAATAAAGCATTATTTAAAAAAAAGTTTTTTTGCTGTAAAAAAAATGCAGTTTTAAAGAGCAGTGTGCTAGTTTTCTTGCAAATTAATTTGTTGTTTATATGGTTAATATTAATGCAACTATCAGCACACTAAGGTTTTTTTTTTATTTTATTTTTTTAATTAATTAATTTGGCCCGCACATGGTTATTTTTTTCCAATCCGGCCCTCAACCTAAGATGAGTTTGACACCCCTGCCCTACACCATACTAATAAATTACAGCTCTGCAAATTCACATGACCAACTTGACCATGAGTGAAATCTGTGTGGGTAACTTTTTCGCCCTCACACGAAATTCCTGTACTTCCAATTGAAATGACCGGATATGACTAGAAATTTCGCCAACCAACAGTAAATGAGAATGCACCTTTAGAGTTCTTCAGTACGATGTTACAGCCGCATCTGCGAATTAATGGACTGCAACCATTAACCCAACCGAACTTCATTTGGTTCAAGTATTTGCAAAAAAAATGGAATCGTTACAAGCACTGATTATCTCACAAAGGACCCTGTGCTGAGATAATGTGAGAAGAATAAAGGTTAGACCTAGTCAGATGCTCGTCTGGGTCATGCATTGACACATTCACCCAGAAACACTGTGTTGTAACAGCTTGTCATTTACCACAACCACATGAAACTTCAACAAATGCAGGTAGCAATTTTACCTGTGTCATATGTTTTTCATTTCAAATAGTGAAACACATCTCCCCTGAGACACTTTGAAAAGCAGTTTACAAAGCTTTCCTTTGAACACAATATCTACAAACCTCCCTCGACTTGAGGGCGACAACAAAGCTGAATGTATTGACTGCACTGAAAATGTCAGAATATGCTAAACTCGTATTTGGGAGCAGACTGCTACTTGACTTATGGGAAACTGGGAGACTCGCAGTAGTTTAAGCCCTGAGGCTACAAAAAGGTCCTGACCTTTACAAGAGAGGACAAACTACACAGACCAACAGACTCCAAGTGCTACCATATGTGTATGCGACTCTCGGATAAGAGCACCCCAGGGCAGGAAAATGTGGACAGATGAGCGTAGCGCACCAAACTCATCCTGTAGAGTTTCCTCCGTTCCTGCAATTTCATCCTGTTGTGTATATCTTGCTTTTGCACAATTCCTCCTCTTCCTGTATTTTGTCAAGTTTGCATTTACTATCATGTCATGTTAGCTAATACATGCTAATGTTCCCAAACACACCCTTGTCAGAACCCCTGCCCTTGTAATTTACAATGCATTGCCAAGGCAACAGCAAAATACACAAACAGAAGACTATACGAACCATTTAACATTCAAATACAAACATTCCCTGTTCAAAAATAAAAGTCTTTTGCACTAAATAAAAGGTCAATGATTTGTCAATAGCTATACATTGTATCAAGAGTGAGTCAAACAGCTCTTTCTTCTTCCCTCTTTTACTACCACTATTTCCACACCTGTCTTTACCTGGAAAGGGAGGGAGAGGTTCACCTTTGATGTATGTCCAGAGTAGCAGACATGGAGAGCACCACCATACCTACTTCTATACCAATGCTGTAACCACCACAGTTCACTGAAGCGAGGAGAAAACTCACACAGACCAAAAGCCAGCTTTTGTGGGAGTAAGCACTGAACCAGAGCTGTTTTTACTCTGTAGAATTCATCACATATCTGATATGCTTTAACATGCCTTTGATCTGCTCCCTACCAAACAGGTTTCAAGCTGAAAAGTATCCAAGTGGCCAAAATGTGAACAGGTGAAGACTGCTATTGTCATATCTCCTCCTAATATCATTCCCACACACTTGGAGAGAATAGACAGAATCATATTTAAAGCTGAAATGTATTTATTAAGTGTTTCTTCAAATTTGACTACTTTTATGTTTATTTTTATTAAAATTAACCAATTTCAACCTTTTCTTTTTTGTTAAACATTAAAACTTAAGTTTTGTTTAGATTTATTGTTTTATTTGTTCTTCACTTTTTAGTCTTAAAATAAGAAAATCCATCATAAAATTATTACGTTTAACGGATAATTCAATAAAATGTGAAATAAACATAAGCCAATGCAATATTTGTGTGAATGATTTGTCAGTAAAAAAAATTTTTTTTTTTTGAAGTATTCTTATTGTATATCATTCCCATTAGAGCTGTAATTTTTGCAAATTATACAAAAGTGTGAAAATATTATTTGATAGTATGTATTTAGGATATGTAAAAAGCTCAGAGAAATAAATAAAGGGGTAAAATATAAAGGGGTAGCTCAGCAATGACAAGATGCTTTTTTTTTTTAAAGAAAACTTGGCTGTGCTGACTAACTAGAGAAAAAGGGCTGTGATATTCCCTTTCTCCAAAAAGTTAGGGGAACTTCAATACCCACAATGCACTGAGCTCAATCCAACTGTCTGTAAATTGGGGATACAAAAATTCCTAAGTACGATCTGTAGTTTTCTCAAAAGCCCTGAAGATGTCAAAAGCCAGATGAATGACTTTTGCTGATAAAGAACGCGGGAGATCTGGGTGCAGGTGACATGGAAAAAGAGTACACATTGTTAATTTACATATACAACTGACATTGTAACAATACAAAGCTGGTTTAAAATCAGCAAAACTGTTGTAGGATTTTACATTACTTACAGAAAAATAGAAAGGCCAATTATCCTGGGATGGGGCTCTGAGTGTCCGAAAAATGACAGATGGAAAACAGGGCTTCAGGACGGTTTTGGAAAAACAGTTTGGAACGCTAGTGGCGATGCCAGTGGTGCAAAAATGACACACTTCAGTTTTAATTTGTTTTGCTGACATCGTTGTGGAACAGCAGCTGATACCGTGTTTCTACGTGCGACTCGCAGCCTTTGAAGGATTTGGCAAAATGTCCTTTCTATTAACACTATGGAAGAGCCGCCAAGGGGGATGAAAGCGCAAGCAAGGGAGTGTGGAAAACCTGGCAACTCTGTTTAAAAAAAAAAAAAAAGTGGAAAAGAAGAATGTCTCTCACTGGAGAGCTGGATGGCCTTGAATTTGTGATGCTGCGGCCATCATAAATCCCCTTGGCTGGCCCAGTTGGGGAACACTCTCTGAGCCACATTTGGCTCCAGCCTGGCCCTGCCTCCCAGCCCACAGACAACACAACAATAGCCCTTGCCATTTAATTAGGTAAGGCCCACACTCAGCCAGCACCCCCTCCTGGTCCTCCTCCTTCCTGTATGCTTACCCACACTCTCTCTAGAAGCACAGGGGGGCATTTGGGAGGTTCTAGCACTCTGATTGGTTAGGCTTGAATAAAAGTGGCCAGTTTGAATCAGGCAGATGTCCAGTAACTGCCCAAGACAGTTAATACCAGCAAGCCCTGCTGGGCCGGCAGAGTACAGCCCTAGTAGGTAACCTGGCATAAAATCTGTGAATTTTAAAAAGACTTGAACGGTTCAGAGTGCCCTTACTGGACAAAACCACTGTATTCTCAAGAATTATATTCAAAGAGTATTATTTTGGCTTTTTCTTTGTAATTAAGGTGAAATATCATATATTCAGAATAAAGATAATAGCATCTAAATGATTTAAAGATTTGTAGTAAAATTTGTGGTAAGTTGGATTCATTTCTGTGAATTAGTTTAAACTGATTTGTCATCAAAAAACAAACAAAAAAAATCAAAAGAAAAAAAAAAAGAAAATATTTGAGAAAAATATTATATACACTACCATGCAAAAGATTGAGGTCAGCAAGTTTTTTGTTGTTTATGAAAAGAAAAAGAAAAAAGTGTCTTATGCACACCACTCTAGTCTTCAGTGTCACATGATCCTTCAGAAATAATTCTAATATGCTGATTTGCTGCTCAAAAGTTCAAAAGAACAGCTTTTATTTGAAATAGTAATCTTTGTACAATGTAAGTCTTTACTGTCTCTTTTGATTAGTTTAATGCATCCCTGCAAAATACTGAAAAAAAAACTGACCTCAAACATTTGATCAGAAGTGTATACATATTGTGCATTGTTATTTTCTCAATTATAAATAAAATGATCTTTGGTTAAAATTATAGTTTAAAGGTTATTTTGTCTATGATATAATATGATATATGATATAATAAGTGCACCATCCGGATGTTTAAAGTACACTTTTTCTTCTTGGAATTTTCAGTGTGAAGAACACACTACTTTAATTCATCCTTGGTAGCTAGCTTGAAACACGTTAAAAATGTCACTCGGTCCGTATATTTCCACTTTAGGAACATCAGTCGCCATCTTGTACATGCTCTTGTTACTTCACGCATTATTTACTGCAACTCTCTCCTATTTTGGGTTAACTTTTCAAACTTCTCCATAAACTCAGCTGCCCACAAAATTACTAGAACCTCTTCCATTGAGCACATCTCTCCTGTTCTTTATCAGTTACACTGGCTTCCTGTTATAGGGTTAGTTCACCCCAAAATGAAAATTCTGTCAGTAATTACTCACCCTCATGTCGTTCCACAAGACTTTCGTTCTGCGTGCTCTACCAATGAGGTTCATTCTCGTGTCACGCCGCACGTTTGAGCTTCCGGAAGAGGTTTGTTCTTGTGCGTTATTCAAGTTAGGTTGAGCTTCTGCATACGTTTGCTGATCAATGTTTACATGCGAGTAAAAGCCTAAATTAAATCTTTTCATCATAACAAGCGATCAATTCTCTTCAGAAAATTTGGATTAAACCGCTCTATTCATATGGATTAGTTTTCTGATCTCTTTATGAAGTTTTTGAAGCGTCAAAGTGGTTGTTACAAAGGCAGTCAATGGAAGGAAATCTGTCATCAAAAAGATCTTCATTTGTCTTCCAAATATGAACAAAAGTCTTACGGGTGTGGAACGACATGAGGGTGAGTAATTAATGACAGAATTTTAATTTTTGGGGTGAACTAACCATTTAAATATTACATAGATTCCGCTTTTCACTTCCGAAGCACTGCACAATCTCTCACCCTCATATCTCTCTGACTTCACATTTATACTCCCACCTGCACTCTTAGATCTTCTTCAACTGTTTCCCTTGTTATACCTCGTACCATATTAGTGTTCGTTTAACCACTATGGGGTCCAGAACATGCTGCTCCTCGTCTCTGGAACTCTCTTCCACAATTCGTATGTGAAAGTGATTGTTTAACTACATTTAAATCACATCTTAAAACTCATCTTTTTAAATGAGCTTTTCCTGATTAATTTTAATTAATGGATTATCTTAAATGTTGAACACATGTTGCTTTGATTTAACTGCTGTCTTGTACTTTATGACTGTGATTAAGTTGTAAGGTGTCCTTGAGTTGAAAGGTGCCTCTAAATAAAATGCATTATGATTATTATTACTCACACTATTCATACTACAAAATGGCTTAGAAGAGTGCATAAGTACACAAATTTGTGATGCACCTATAGTCTCTGAAAAGAGCTGAGTTTAAACCTTCCCCTAACAGTCAATGGCACCATTTCCCCCTTCACCTGTTTGTGTTTCCTGTTCTAGACTGAAATATATAGACTGAACGGTCTTCCTGCCCCCTTCTGCCACTTTGAACCATACTCAGCTCTTGGTGCTCTGTGATTTTACACAGAGCTTTTTACCTTATTTGACGCCTCAAGTCTGTTCTATTTTCATCTTAGTCTTGGCTAAAACACCCCTATCTCAACAAAGCTCATTAGTCAGAAACTACCCAAGTTGAAGTTCACACTTTGAGAATAGAAAAAACAAGAGGTGTGAAGTTATTTAGGCCGAGCCGTTATGCATGCCATTTGAAATTTTAAGTTTCAGTGTGTGGTTAAGAAATCAGCTCTGAAGGTTTTGTTTTTTTTAAGGGCCTGATATTCTTCTGTTCAAATATAAACTGGACATATCCTGTTTTAAAAAAATATACTGTTCAAAAGTTAAATTTAAATCAGATCAATGTTCCACTTACCAACCACCATGATATTAAATTCAAAGCCAGCCTTCATGGTTTTGCGTCTCATCTGGTCCAAGACTGCCTCAATGCCGACATATCCGAATAGATCTCTGCCCTTGATAATGCCTTGTGTGTCAGGTTCACTGAGGCATGGCAGAGGATGTTCTATCTCCACCACTCTCTCCTCCACCTCCCTCTCCTCCATGACCTCCTTCTCCTCCTCCATCCGGACAGGTGGCTCCAGATCCAGGCCCTGCTCTTGCGCCGTGTCTGCCAAGAGAAAGAGAGAGAGAGACCCACAAGTTGACATACAGGAAACTCATATGTTTTTTTTAAGAGAAGTCTAATTAAAGTTCAGTCTCAAATGAGTCCTTACAGTTTATGTCTGAGACACTTTAGTGATGTAATGTCTCATAGACTGTCTGATGTGCATTGTGGGCACCCTTCTGAAGTCTAAATATAAAAGGACACTACGGCACTTTGGCAATGTGCAAGGCATTAAATGAAATCAAATTTAAATGTTTTGAAATCATTGAATCAAATTTAAAAAGATTTTTTACGTGTAAATACCTAAAAAATGTCATTTAAATGATTACATTTACATTTAATGTTATTTTAGTATTATTTATATACTATTATAGTATTTGTTAATATTTTGCCTGAGCTTTTATTTTTATACTTTCAGTTTTCATTTTCATTTTAGTTTAAGTTCTGGTAATTGTGCTTTCGCCATTTTCATTAGTTTTTTTTTTTATATTTCTATTTAGCTTTAATTAATTTTTTATTTCAGTTTTAGTTTTTGTAATTATACTACTTACACTTACTTCAGTTAGTTGCCAAAGTAATATTCCAAATTTTCATTTAAGTATTTTAAGTGAAGTTGTTCATCTAATATTTATATTTTATTTAATTTCAGCTTTATTTCAATTAACAGAAATTGTATTTATTTATTTTTTTGTGTGAAAATGTTGGCAAGAAATTAGAAATCTGAACTTCTGGGGAAGCAAAAAAGGCCCTGGACCAGGTTAGGTAATTTTCCTTCAAGCATTTTTTACACGGAGATTCTATTTTCCTTATCCAATGCCCACACTTCCAGACGTTATGTGCATAGCATAAGACACAATTCACCGCTGCAATTAATTTGAGGAAGAGATGTTCATTTTTTGCCAGGTTTGTTTATGAGCCAGAGAGCTGTGCGCTGAGCATGCAGGTGGAAATTAATGCACATTATGACTGACAGGAGGCAAATGTAGGTGAGGCACAGATCGATTCAGGCGGGGATTTGAAATAATGAGGATGAAGAATTGAGAATTGTCCATAATTGTGATTCCATCCTGGCCTGAAATGAGGCGTTAGATTCATTTGTTAACGTTTAATATATGGGTCATGAAGAGGTCGATTTTATCTTAAGGTTTACACAACATTCACAGAATAGAAATTAATATGGAAAGTACTCTCAATGTGCATTGAACCTTATGCAGCATAGTGTCATCAGAAAGAAAAAAGAAAAAAACAGAAAAGAAATGGGTTTTCTGCCTGTGCATCAGTTTGTTCAGCTCAATTGCGTTCACTTGCGAGAGCGGCCAACACAGAGACAGCAGTTCACACGGCACTGGTTAACTACTGAGGCACAGACACCTGTCAGCTGGCTCGACCGGAGGATGCATCAGCGGGGGGTGGATAGTGTTACAGGACTAATGTTTGTCTTATCCCTGTACTGTAGTTTGTACAATTGCCATCTTGAGACAGCTCCATTTTATAAGAGGATTGGTAACAATCCCCACTGATAACCTCTGAAGTTGTCTTGTTGGAGAAAACAATCCAGTCACATTGTTCAAAACAAAGTCAAGATCACATTACCTTCACAAGTACTCATTTGAATTGAATGTGACATTTAGATTTGACATTTTCATTTCGTTGTATTTAATTAGGGGACCACAACTTAAATAAATGCATGGTTGCAAGTTAAAAATTCTAATTTAATGTTTTAATTAAATCTTTTAAGTTGCAATCATTATTTTTTTAGTTCTATTGACATAATAATGTTGATCATTACATCAACTTAATATAATTTGTAATTTAAACTCTAATTTCTGTGTTAATTGACTTAAAAATTAAGTTGTAGTAACGTTATAAAATTGACTTGACAACCTTGGAAATTAGGCAGTGGATTTCTGGTTCCCATGCTTTGCATAGGAATGGAGAAGGAGAATACATTTTGAAATTAAGTGCTATTTTGTGTGTTTTTTAGTGAAGGGAAAGACGTGTTAGTGTTTAATGCTGTTATGTTTGACATTTAAATAAGTTTCTGTAATGTTGAAGTTTTTGTGGTTACTATTGTGCTGAAGAGTAGATACACGAAGTACTATTGACTCTATAAGCAATGACCACACTAATGCCAGTGACAAGTAACGCCGCGATCCAGGCAACCCGTAACCCATGTTTTTCCAACCTTCTACCCGTGAAAGTGCACTGGAACGGCAGTCAAACCCGTGACTTACCACCCGTGAACTCGTACTAGATCGATGTACTCCCAGTTCAGCGCTCTGACGTCACATAACCCGCGAAACAACAATGGCAGCTAGTTTTCAGTCCATTGAGAGCAAGAATAAATTAATACCAAATACATTTCCAAATATACAAATAACGTAAAATAAAAGGTATAACAGCTTCTCTTGCCTTATGCGCCGTTTTTCCTCCTCCATTTCCCTCAAATAGGCGAGGAGTAAGCACCTTTGGCGATAGAAATGATGTAAATGAGCATAAGCCCCATACGGTCCGCCATGCTGGTTTGTTTACATCTAGCTACCACAATTCCTTGCGCTCAGGCATTTTGGCGTGACTTGCCTGGAACGACAAAGTCGTGAGTCGTGGTTTGAAGTCGTGACTTACGGGCTCAAAAACCTTCCTGGACCGCAGCATAATATCTTACTTGTTCATTAAATATACATGTTAAATATGTTGTGTTAGCATGTGCTATAATAGCTGTTGATTTGAAATAGATAAGATTAAGATTAACTGGTTCCAGGGCTACAACTCTGGTACAACTTAATTTTTTTGAGTAATCAACTTAAAAAATTGTGTTTACGCTACAAATTATTAGGTTCCTCTAACTAAATTTAGCTTGTTGGTAGAACATAAATTCACTCAAAGTTGTCATAACAAAAAAAATAAAAAATAAAAAAATTATTGCAAACTGTTGCGTTAATTAATTAATTTTTTTT
>RJVU01053643.1:4860555-4873825 GCA_003731715.1 Anabarilius grahami | reverse complement strand
CCAACAAATTTTTTAGAGTATATATATATATATATAAAATAACATTGTTTTATTTAAATTGAATTCCATTTTAATTCATCCTTAAATTGAAATGGTAACAAAACTTGGACAGCTTGAACTTGGAAAACAGCACAACAGTATCCACTAAAGCTTGTGGGAATGAAGAGTATTACATGCAATCTTATGACAAGCTCTAGAATATAAGAAGGGAACATCTCAAATATGAGAAGACAAGTTGTATTACCTTGCAAAGACCACAGCTGCTTTCACACCCATATACAAAGTGTGCATGTGTGTATTAAAATCAGCTAATTTGTGTATGAAAACATGGAAATGTAAAATGATCCCCAGGAAATGCCAAGTCTGCTATCCTTTATTATGCATTGCTAATGGCAGTGACTGTGAACTGCACCCAACATGACATCACAGATGCTCTGATTGCTTCATATACATGAGTGTGCCATATTAACAGGTCAACAAAATGCAATTAACACAAGTATGCCAATACACCATAACAATAGGATTATCTTAAAGGGATAGTTCACTAAAAATTTACTCACTTTCATGTTGTTCCAAAGCTGTTTTTGCCCATAAAATGAAAACCATGGGGTCCAAAAACGCCTCCCAAAAAACATTGAAGCCCATTGACTTTCCTTATATGGAAGCAAAACACAACGCTGATAATTTTTTGGTGAACCAACCCTTTAATACAAGCTACACCATGAGTTTACAACTAATATGATTATATAATCATCCACCTCAGGAAAAAAAATTGATACAATGTTACGTTTCTTGGTATCAGTAACTTTTAGAAGACGAACATTGTGAAAGTGTTGATGTGTTGTTGCCAGAGGCCGCAAAAGGTGCTCACCTCACCTCTTTCTCACGACTACTTAAGACTTTCTCATGCTGTGGCTTTAGCCTGGTCACAAACCTGAGGCTTGTTGAATCACACTGTCCAATTATATCAGCTTAAGATCTGAAAAATCATACATCACATGCAGCAGGTGATAAATGTTCATTTCAGTGAGTCAAGAGCTATGTGCAGTAAATCAGCATGCAGCACTTGCTGCGATTGATCAGACAGAACCGTCCTGAACTAAGGAGCCCGTCTGCTGGTCCAGATGACTTAATCAGCTATAAATATACTGTACGTCCTCCAACCACCAAAATGGAACTAATCCTGGGCTTCTTATTGCGTAACTGGCTTCACATCCAAGCAATTCATCCAGCACCTGAGGATCTTTGCACGACTTGAGGCAATGCAAGTGAATTTCTGGCTTTGAACTTTGCGTAATTTTAAAAGTATGTGTTGTCACTGCTGAGCGCGTAAAGTTTGAAGTAAAATGGAGAAGAGACAACCAGACTCTGGACTGACAGATTTACTTATTTGATGCAGACTGAAAACTGCCTGCACACTAATAGAAGCTGACAAATAGAGCCATGCTCAGAGATAGAGAGGGTAGACATACTGTCTTCCAAAGGCTTGAGAAAAGCAAACAGAGAGGAAAAAGGGTTAGAAAGTAGGAAAGAAGTTGGAACTTTTTAATAAAAGCCTTGCATATTGTGTCCAAATAAAAGCAGATCTGTTCCCGGGTTTGCTCAGTGTCTGTTCTTGCTCTTTAATAAAACTGTTCACAGATGTGGCCCATCTTCACTTGACATGACCAAGAAACACGGCAGCACGCAGCAAGAAAACACAAATCATTCTTACTTGGTACAAAAAAGAATCTCAGATACGGTATAAAACAGTGTTCCCCCCCAAAATGTTTGCATTTGTCCCCCTACAACCCCATCATTAAAGTTTGAGTACTTCATCACTGACACCAAACCATAAATTTGTTCATTTTATCTCTCATCATTTGATTGGCTGAGACCTGGTCAAATAGATCTAGATATTTCAAATTAAACTTCAAACTTTTATGAACTGCATTAAAAGCTTTTGAAATATGGTTTATATGCCTATATATGAAGGAAGAAAATAAATTGTAAATGTCAAGATGATCTACAACTAAATATGTGGAGTAAACACACCAATGCCCAATGTGGCCATGAACAGACCTATGGCAGGAAACTGGCAAACACAAACACACACACACACACACACACAGACACACACACACACACACAGACACACACTTGTATATATGGTTTATGGGGACTCTCCATAAACATAATGGTTTTTATTATGTACAAATTGTATATTCTATCCCCCTACACTACCCATACCCCTAAACCTACCCATCACAGAAAACTGTCTGCATTTCTTGAATTTCAAAAAACTCCATTTAGTATGTTTTTTAAGCCATTTGGTTTTCGAGGACACAGGAAGTGTCCTCATAAACCAAGTTTACGTTGTAATACTCATGTCATTATACACATTTTTGTCCTCATAAACCATGTATACAAGAACACACACACACCTAATGTGTCACATACGTTTTCCCTTGAGTATCACAAAGACCCACAGAGCCATAAAAGAAAGAATGCAGAGCATCCATTTTACACTTTAATGATGTTCAGTTCTGTTGTGCTAAATGTTAAAATCTGATCTACAGCTCAAAATAATGGAAGTTGTATGCCACTTTTGCCTCATAACCTCTTCCCATATGGGAATTATCATCATAATATAATTTGAAATGGTTTTAAACCACAGCAATATCTCTGAGAAAAACACTGTATTTGGCAGAGAATGAAAAGGAGAGAAAAAGAAAACGATCAAATAGCGCGTCAATATGAAGTATTGATAATGGCTATAAATGTTTTCAAGGCCTGCGTGTCTCTTATGTGGCTCTGTACAAATTTTGCACAGTTTTGTTTAATTTAACTAAGACTAAGTGAAGGAAATATTTAGAAGTAATCAATCCCAGTACCACGTAAAATACATTTTATCCATGCTAGTCAACAATACCACAAAAATACCTTACATCTGAACCTCATCATGGAGCCATTTTGGACTCCTGGGCTGTCTACATCAACTTCCTATTTATTTTTATCACAAATTACTAAAACTTCAAAAGTTTACTTCTAAAATGTTGCACACAAGAGGAAATGACTCAAACGGTTTCATATGAGAGAGCAAGCGTTTCATTATACTTGCTGCAAATGGCAAACATGCCTGTTGCATCTTGAAAAGGGGTAACCAATAACCATAACCAAGCTTCAAACATCAGAGTGTGTCAACCCTCAGTTCCTTCCTGCCAGAATATATCTCAAATTACAAAAATAGAGCAAAACAAGCTAACTTTGAAGACAGTTTTTAAAAAAAATGATGTCTTCCCGAGCAGCCATGAGACTCTCCCCTCCCCCTTTTGGCATAGTTGAAGTGCTCCATTGCTCTTGGTTCCATTGTTATCAGAAGGGCAGTGAAGCTGAGACACATGTAAAGCCCATGTGATAAAAAATACTCTTACCTTCTCTCATTCACAAAGCTCTGTCCACACCACTCTCCCAACTGAAGACCCAGCGGCCCACACCAGGCAGTCCACAACTGTGATGTACCTCAAGAATTGTCCCTAAACTTCTGCTTTGTGCTCTGTGTAACTGCCCATGCACTTCTCCCCCTCTCTCTGTGTCTCTCTCCCTCACTATGGAGAAAGAGCGCAGGGGTAACGGCTAAAGCTGCTCACACTCATTCACATGCAGATCGCCAAGAAGCTTCCACTAATCCAAAAGAGGACTTCTCCCATCCACCCCTCCTCCTCCTCCCACTGCATCTCTCTACTGCCTCTCACAAACTCATTTGCACACGAGTGGGGCTCCTGTCAGTCGGCCGGCCCAGACTCCCCTGCTGACCACACAATGAGGAAAATATGTAATTGACCCATAAAATCAATTAGGAGGAATTGTACTGCTTCTTTGAATAGTCGGCATCCACAGACTCGCTCATCTGAGAGAAAAAGAAAGCAAATCGCGGTTATTCGTTCAGTGCAAATTTCTGTGCTGGTAATAAGTGCCTTCTGTGCTGTCATGCTGGGCTGCTCGGCTGTGGATTGCCGATAAAAGACATGGTAATGGTCAATCAGATGTGAGTGGTTTTTATACTGACAAAGAGCTTGTATTTTACCATTTACGGAAAAGCAGCATTGGAGTTTAAGTGCATGGATACATATTAGTGCGCAGCAAGCGTGATATCACTGGATAATAATATCGGTATGTTTTTATTTGAACAGTTATAATTTTAGCTGCTCTTTAAAACTAGATATTCAAAACTGCTCATTACACCTAGACAGGGAAAGCATTTGTTTGAGAAACCTGAGTGAATTTAAAGGGACAGTTCACTTAAAAATGAAAATTCTGTTACCCCTGTGTTGCCTTGTTTTCTTACGTGGAATGCTAAAGGAGACATTTAATTGACAAAAAATAACCAAACTCTCTTTTATGATGACAAGACTGAAATTTAAGCCGTCATTCATTTATAAGCCAGTTGGCATGACCATTGAGTCAGTGGGATGAACTTGTGTAGAAAATCTTCCAATGAATGAATGAATGAATCATTCAGGCCAAATGTGAACTGGAACAAATGATTCACTGACTCACTACTTCTCTCATCTAGGGCATATGCCAAGATTTTCAGTGAACAACTTAAATTTTGGTCTTTCCCCTCACACCAAACCCTTGTATTGCTTGAAATGTAGTGCTTGGACAATTTTAAGATACTTTTTTTTTGACATTTTGTAGCTTGACAACCCCAGTGCCCATTTACTTTCAATGTACTGAAAAGAGTGGCCAGGACATTCTTCAAAAATTCATCTTTGCCTTCTAAGGAAGAAAAAAGTGGCACAGACTTTGAATTGCATGCAGTTGAGTAATAAATGACATTATGCAGTGCTTGGACAACTTTTAAAACACTTTTATGGTGCTTTTTGTCATTTTGTAGCTTGACAACCCCAGTCCCTAATCACCTTCATTGCACTGAAAAAATGTGGCCAGAAAATTTAAGGAAGAAGGAGCTACACCGGTTTGGTACGACATGCGAGTGAGTAAAACAAATGACAGAATTTTCATTTTTGCGTGAACTATCCCTTTAAGGACTCCCCTGTGAATCTGTTTAAACATGAGAAGGGGTGAAGCATCTCTGCACAGTTTCACTGAGGAAGTGTGTTTTTCTCACTCTCAAGTTGTCTGTCTGACTTATCACACAATCTGAGTGTTTAGTCTTTATGCTCTCCATAAAATGAAGTCCATCTCATATAAATTAAATTCAAGGAGACCAAACGAATACATCCATGTAAGGATGGGCCTTTTTCCAAACAGCTAGCCATGATAGTGTGTGAATGCGCCTGTGTGTGAAAGAGAATGTGTGTGTGTGTGTGTGTGTAGCTCCAGCCCATGCTGAGACGCTGTAAGGATGGTTTTATGTTTGAATCACAATAATGTTCCTTTGTTTGGAACTCAATAGATGCCTGATGTAAGATGGTGAGGCCCCAAAACAACACATTCACACTTCCACTCAAAAGACACCAGCCAACAACTAAACCACAACATGTACTTAAAGCACTCCCAGCTCAATACAACAGAACTCGCAAACCACAACCGATTTCATTCAAATGACAGCTAGTTAAGCAGATTACACAAACCAGAAACATTCCAGAGGAGAGATTGATATAGTGAAATATTAACAGAAATCAGTCTTTTACCTTAGCAGTTAAGTAGGATCCTGGAGCAGTTGCCAGGCCCCATGTGCTGTCAGAGAGTGAATTGCAAACTGCTCAGGATGTCAGTTACGAGAATGTGTGAGTCTATGCGTGTGTGTGTGTGTGTGTGTGTGTGAGGGTGTGTCATAGCATAACCACAGACAACACTCTGAGGGTGATGCATTTCCTTGCCTTTGGGCCTCTCTCTTCCTGGTTGTATTTTAACTAGTTTTATGCCACACAAAAGAAAGGCAGTTTCTCCAGCTCTGTTATCACCATGGATACCTAAATAAGAGTGTTTCTCAAGAGTGGGATGGATGTTTATCCATTTTCCTTATGTCATCAGCACAAGTCTCTGTTAAAATCCCACCCTTGAGATACGGGGAAATGTCTTTCACAATCCCAGGCAGGTAAAGTAGAAAAATGGAAATGCAATCCTTGTGAATTGAATACAATCTGCTGGGATGCATGAATGGAAATACGGTACGGAGTGAACTAAAAGAGGTTGCGGAAGGTTCCGGAAGAGGTAAATTCCCATCCTACAGTGTCTAACACACACACACACACCACATGTGCCTGCAGCATATCACCACACAGCGCATCTCTGCTGTTTTGGGAATTCTCTCTTCACCGCTGACAGGAAAAAGCATTTTGATTAATGTGGCAATCGGAAAATGACCTTTGCATGCGGCGAGAGCTGTCTATTTTACATTCAATATTTAATCATTTGATAAAGTATAGAACAAGCCCAATGACAGCAATTCATCACTTTCATCTAAAAGCCTTTTGCAAAGCTCAGAGCCACATGCAGGGTCTGTATGCTCCGCTGCGTCTACAGCTAATTAACTGACTGAGGTTTGTTAATGGAGTTTCCTACAAAGTGCTCTCCACCACCACATCATTCTGGTCATTCCAGGTCATTATCTGATGACTAATGCATCTTTTCCTCTTCGAATCCACACACTCTGGACATCTCTGCATGATAAGCTACACTTACAATAAATCTGAGCCACTTATTGTGACAACGATTGATAAGAACAAACCTAAAAAAAAATTTGCAAAGTAAGTGACTTTCTCCCCCCCCAGTAACATAATTTCATAACACTTGGCCTATGTAAAATGATAGTTCACCCAAAAATGAAAATTCTGTCATTATTTAGTCACCATTCCAAACTTGTTGGACTCTCATTCTTCTGTGACACAAAAAAGAAGATCATTTGAAAAAATGTTTTTAATCATAATGAAAGTCAATGGGGTCCAAAACAATTGTATTNAAAAAAAAAAAAAAAAAAAAAAAAAAAAAACACATTTTAAAATAAACATCTTTTGTGTTTTACAGGAAGAAAGATCATAACATGAGAAATTAATGACCAAATTTTCATTTTTGGGTAAATTATGTTTTTAATTTCATAAAATCTTTGGCTGCAGAAACGGGTTATCTAAACAAACCCGCTGATTTCCACGGATGTTGATATGGTTGAGCGAAAATGCGAGAGAGGAAGAGGAAGAGAGGGGGAGGAAGTATGCGTTTGCTGTGTCACAAGGGACAGTGAATTGCCACTAAATGTCTCTATTACCGCTCCTCTTTAATTAAAAGCACATGTACGCACAGACACTGTCAGTTCATTCATACTGTTGCCAGGGTAACCTCCCCAAAGAGACGGGAAGTATCGAGTAATAGCGGAGATCTCTCGAGACACACTGTGAGAAAGCTTCTGGTTTCTTTCTCCAGCTTTGCTTGTGTGGGATTCAAGGGGCAAATTCAATTAAAGCATCTTAACCTCATCCTAATCCAAGCATACTTAAAAGGACATGGCAGACGGAAGAGACGGATTCCCAAAGTCTGACCCCGTCCTTTGGTGCCTTCTCAGTTTCTTCCACACACAGAGGGAGGGACAGGTGAGGACATAGCAGGAGGACAGTGGCAAACTACCAGACATCTGTTAGAGCGTCTTCTAAACTGAGCTGATGCACAGCTGGACTTTCTGCTGAGAACTTATCAGAAGAGAAGATCATCAGAGCACAACAAGATTCTACTGAATTTGAACAAGGCCCTAAAAGGTTCCTCTAGATAGCATCTGGTCAAGGTACATGTAGTATGCAATTAAAACTTAATTTTAGCATTAGATGCTATACTTTATACTGTATATTGTGCATAATGTTTATATAGTGTATATTCACTATAATATTATGCATGTCACATAGATATATGTTAGCTGAGCAATGTTAACTACTAAGCTAAATAAACCAAACCACAAATCAGCCAAATATTCGGATTTAATCAGTTAGATACCTTAATAATCTGGCTTGGATTACTAACTACAAACCAACTGACTAACAAACTAAACATCCAACTGACTAATGCAGTAAACTAAACTAAACAACAAACCATCAAAATGACAACTAACCAAATCACTGGACTGGTCAGACCCCTTCATAATCTATCTTAAGCCCGGGATTTTTGGCTGTCCCAGACGAAAGATTGCCATCGTGAAACAATTGTGGCAATTTCTGTGATCGTGGCTCTTAATCGGTGGTCCTATGTTGTACAGAGAGAGAGGTTCAAAGACGGCCGTTTTCCCGGTCTTGCGACCAAAGACAGCCTATGACCATTTTCTGACAGTGTCAGAAATTCAGCATGATCATCGCACAGTGTATCTGTCGTCTACTGACCAGCCAATGAAAATGCGACATGAAATCAACACAACATGGCGCTAAAATTTAAAACTGCTTATCTCAAGCTTATTTTCCTTCTTCTCTCACCGCTTCCTTTTTTTTTCAGCACGCATAAAAACTACAACTGCCAAAGTGTGATTCAACTTGGTCTTTGTGTTTACCAGTAGCGCATGCTGATGATGTTTTATTCTTCTATAGAAACTTGCATCGTAGCCTACAAGTCAACAGGTGTCATCATCGTACAGTCTACATGCATGTCGTACCCAAGTTTAATAGATCCATGTCACACAGTGTGATTTGTAATGATCTTATAGGATTGCTAAAATCTTGCAGTGTATCCCAGGCTTTACATTACTAACAACTATCTAACTAAAAACCAACTGACTAACTAAACACTGACCTGACTAACTAAACACTGACCTGACTAACTAACCAACTGGTCTGAATCATGGACTGGTCAAACCCCTTAATAATCTGTCTTACATTACTAACTAACAAAACATTAAACTGATTAACTAACCAACTGGTTTGAATCATGGACTGGTCAAACCCCTTAATAATCTGGCTTGGATTACTAACTAACTACAAACCAACTGACTAACAAACTAAACATCCAACTGACTAATGAACTAAAATAAACTAAACAACAAACCATCCAAATGAAAACTAACCCAATCACTGGACTGGCCAGACCCCTTCATAATCTGTTTTACATTACTAACACATTACTAACTACCAACTAACCAACCAACCAACCAACCATCCAACCAACCAACTAACTAACTAACTAACTAACTAACTAACTAACTGACTAACTAACTAAAAACAACTGACTAACTAAACATGAAACTGACTAACTAACCAACTGGCCTGAATCATGGACTGGACAAACCCTTTAATAATCTGGCTTGGATTACTACCTATATCAAACTGACTAACCAACTAAACTAAACAACTATCTAACTCACTGGTTTGAATCATGGTCAGACAATAATAATTTAGCTTGAATTGCTTACTAACTAACTGAATGAATAACTAACTACACATAAAACTGACAAACCAACCGGCTAAACTAAACAACAAACCAACCTGCCTACTTATCTACCCATTGTAGGTAAACTATATTAAGTAAAAGAGTTCAACTGCAGTTCATTTACAGTCGTCACAGATCAAGGCTGTCGTTGTTTGACGGTGACCTGTTGATCTGAGGGAGACACTATACACTATGACAGTCATGCGTAAAGTGTCCTTCACATCAAACCGATTTGAGGTGAATTTAGTAACAGCTGGTGATTAAGCTTAATCAGGATGACAAAGAGCAACTTACCTTCAACAGTGCACAAAGAGCTGTCGCGTCCTGCCCTGACAGCTGCTGCTTCTGATAGGGCACA
Organism: Anabarilius grahami; assembly: GCA_003731715.1. Lineage (NCBI taxonomy): Eukaryota > Metazoa > Chordata > Actinopteri > Cypriniformes > Xenocyprididae > Anabarilius > Anabarilius grahami. Next base: position 4,864,122 of record RJVU01053643.1, on the reverse strand, counting down.
ATTTCCAAAAGGAGCAAAAATGATTGCATACAGTACAAGCACACCCACGCACACAAACGCCTCCACACACTTCTCTTTTTTCACTTTCTATTTTGCTTTCTTTCCATTAACATTCACACATGGATTCTTGCCAAGAGGATGTATTTAGGAGAAACAAACACATGATCAACACTTGCTTTCATATTCTCTCCCTCTGTATTTGTGTTTGTGTCATGGCCTATAATAGTATTAGTTGCACTAACATTCTTCAATCTTTATAAATATACCTGCATTATCTTAATATACCTACTGGCATTCAGAAAAGTATCTCAATAAACACAAGGTGACTTCATAATTATTACTACTAACTATGGACCGCCTGCTCACCATGCTGGTATCATTAGGGCAGAGCATGTTTTCACAACATATAAGGCTCTACTGAGTCTCATTTCATTCTCAGGGCAGGATGCAGTTGTTCTTTGGGAGGGACGACCCTTCCAGGAAGCCCTGTCATGCTGTCCAAAAGGAAATCACCTTTCCCCTCTCCCCCTCATCCGGGCTGGGGAAAATGTGGGTCCAGAAGGCTCAGAACTTTGACCTTCTACACTAGATATATAACTAAATGTTTTAGGACTCATGGATGAAACATTGGCATTGTGATTTAATGGGTTTTNAAAAAAAAAAAAAAAAAGTGAAACTCTGTTTTTTTTCTTTTTTTTAACACAAAGCAAATTAAAAGAAAAAATCTGCCAAATCAGTAGCCTAATAAAGGCATACATGGAACAGGTTGCACTTATGGGGGTAGCCATGTTGAAATCACATGACCAAATACTACTCCTTTTGCCTCCATATTCCCCCAGTTATTGGTCACACACGCTAGTTGAATGAATTAATCATGATTGACTGCAAAAGCACAAAACATAAAAAAAAAAAATGCCCCTTTATTAACCCCACCTAAAAATTTCAAAATGCTTTACAAATAAGTTATATATAAATCTCTAGAAAATCTACAAAAGAGGAAGTGATCCGAAAAGGGGATGAGTCACAGATGTTCTCGTTTTTCTAACGTTTTCAAGTGAAATCTGAAAGTTAAACTTAAAGGTTATTTTAAAATCTCAAATAGTGTTTTACTAACATGCCAACTCCAAGAAGGCCTCTGCCAGGAATGCAGAGTCCCATCGTAGCGAGTGTCAACACGTAAACACCCAACAGGTCGGGGCGAGAGACTCAGCACGTTGCTTAGAGCCGAAGAAAAACATTCAGATGAAGACTGCACCACCCCTGCCCAGAGCAAAGGCTGGTTACATAGAAACAACAGTAGCATCTAGTAATGTTTTTCCTAATTGGGCCGCCCTCTAATTTGCTTTCAGTGCAAGTAGTTTTGCAGTTTTATGGTGTTATATTAATTGACAGATTACACAGACTATTTGTACGTTCAAAAATGCCTTTGTCACAGTGCCGGGTTATTTAATCAACAGCAAAAAAACAAAAAACGAAGAGATCAAAATTGTAAAAATCATAAAAATATTATTAAACATAAATTAAAGAATTTGTTCACTTTGAAATGAAAATTACCCTAAGCTTTACTCACCCTCAAGCCATCCTAGGTGTATATGACTTTCTTCTTTCTGATGAACACAATCATAGTTATATTAATATCCTGATGCATCCGAGCTTTATAATGGCAGTGAGTGGGATCAACGAGTGGGATCAACAATTTCTTCAAATGAGTTGAAGAAATTGCATCCATCCACATCCATCCATCATAAACATACTGCACACGGCTCAGAGGGGGTTAATAAAGGCCTTCTGAAGCAAAGCGATGCATTTGTGTAAAAAAAATCCATATTATGAAGTAAAATATCTAGCTTTCGCCAGACAAGAAAGTGTAAAACTCTCGCAGTTCAAAAAGCTTACGCTACGTCCTACGCCTTCCCTATTCAACTTACAGAAAAAGCTTAACTGATGCGACGCCAGTTCCGTTTTTTTTTCGTAAGTTGAATAGGGAAGGCAGTCTGGCGTAAGCTAGATATTTTACTTCATAACTTGTTAAATATGGATATATTTTTTTACACAAATGCATCGCTTCGCTTCAGAAGGCCTTTATTAACCCTCTGGAGCCGTGTGGAGTACATTTGATGGATAGATGTGTATGGATGCACTTTTTTCAGCTCATACTTGTTGATCCCACTCACTGCATTTATAAAGCTCGGATGCGTCAGGATATTTATTAATAAGTATCCGATTGTGTTCATCAGAAAGAAGAAAGTCATATACACTTAGGATGGCTAGAGGGTGAGTAAAGCATGGGCTAATTTTCATTTGAAAAGTGAACATCCTTTNCATTTGAAAAGTGAACTAATCCTTTAAACACCTAAAAAATTATAAAAGATAAAAAAATGAATAATATAATAAATTAATACACAAATCAAATATATATCAATATATAAAATATAAATAACCTATATAAAATAACAATATAATATAATAATAGTATGCATCCCACCACATCAAATCAGAGATAGTAAGTCAAATAAGCAATCAGTCATATGCACCAACCAAAATATACCCAGATAGGCTAAAAAGAACAGAGCCACAGTTCCCTAGTACCCTAAGGTGATCGCCCTTTCCTTTCCACCCTTTCCCCTCTTTTGACCCCCATTAGTGACACAAGGTCTCATTTGTACCCTTAATCTGTGCTAATGTGTAAGTTAACCCACTAATTTGCAGAGGAAAATAGATGAAGGGAACAGCATTCCAGATGAGCTGCCTTGCCAGATCAGCATTTCACAATCCCACCCTTATCCTATGATGTGGAGTGGGGTTTGCGTAGGGGTCACTAGAGATCGGGCATCTATATGGGATCAAAGGAGATTCGACCAACATGGTGCTTAACACCAATGAGAATGAGAACTCCTGTTTGCTCCAACTGAGTTAGTATGTAGAACATAAGCTCCTGGCCTGATAAAAATCATGCTCTCTCTCTTTTCTGCTCCAGGCACTCAGGAATAATTGACTCTTAATTATTGTTTTTGTGCGATCAGAGTCTCGTATAAAGTGAAATAAGAACAAATCAGCATCTTTCAGTATGGCGAATAAATTCCTGCAAAAAAGAGCACACTCTCAAAACGGCGTGCGTGAAGAGCTGATTACATCTTTTTGAAAACGTATTAGCATCACTCTAAAAGAATGTGAGAAAGCATGTTTTGAGTAAATTAATCTTTTAGAATAAAGGATTTCAATCAGTTGGGGTAATCTGACATGAGAATGCTGCTACCCCCTAGTGGTTCATTTGATAACTGCTGGATCACACAAAAGGCAGACACTGCAGTTTCATGAAGGGAGAACCTGTATGCCAGAATTGCAGCAGATGAAAAGAAAAAATTACAATCCATCCATCAAACTATCCATTTTCTCTTTAAAGCTGCAGTTACTATCCAAAGCGATGTAGGTCAATCTCAATGAATGTGTCATAAGAGAATGAGATTGCGTTGCTGTTGTAAAAGCATGACTGGAATGAGAGAGAGAGAGTATATCACAGACACTTCAGCAATATGTCAGACTAATACTTTCACTGCTCAGGGATGC
>RJVU01053643.1:4834478-4845887 GCA_003731715.1 Anabarilius grahami | reverse complement strand
AATAATTAATGTGGTTCAGATAACATAATATTTTGAGCTTATATTGATATTATATTATATCTTCATTGTATTAACTCAAATTTTTAATTTCAGTGAACTCAAAATTTTAAGGCAACCAGGTAACTTACTTTTTTTTAAAGTTATCAATTATTTGTTTATGGTGAGCTGTTTACGGTTTAACAGAGATGCATAGAACTTACTTAAAAGGATAGTTTACAAACTTGCATGACCTTCTTTCTTCTGTGGAACACAAAAGGAGAAATTTTGAAGAATTACTAGTCACTCTTTTCCATGCAATAGTCTCCATGCTTCAAAAAGAACAAAAAACACACCATAAAAGTAATTCATATGACTTGTACTTTTTCTCAAGTCTTCTGAAGTCATATAGCTTGAGGCGGACTGAAATTTAAGTCATTATTAATAATCTTATCCTTCAGTGAGCTGTTAACAGCTGGAACCTGATTATTGAGTCAGTGAGTTGAACTCAAGAGCCAGATCAGTATGATTCATGAACAAATTATTTTGTGAACTAGATCCTAGGTCTTCAGCCCTGCTCCTGGGGACCCACTGTCCTGCAGAATTTATCTACAAATCTAATCAAACAAAGCTGAACCAGCTAATCAAGCTCTTTAGGATCGCTTGAAAATCACAGGTCAGGTGAGCTAAAGCAGGTTGGAAATAAACTTTGCAGGACAGCGGGTCCTAGATGGTTTATGGTGCCTGGGGTGCTCAAAGTTTACACTTTTGGGGGAGATAAACCCATGGCATACTAATAGTATGCCATGGACAATAAATTGTATATATTTCATCTTTAAAACTGATCTTTAAAAAAACACCAATAATTTAATAACAGTGTTACATGTAATCTATAGCAACATGAATATTTATTTTTCAAAATGTTGTGATGCCTAAATGAACTTCTAGCATTTACAATCATTGATTTTAGTTTTTTACTTTACTAAGACAAACTGACTATAACATGAAAACAATTATCAGAGTATCAATATCAGCCAGAATATTGGTGCATCCCTAGAACTGAGAGCATTACACAATTAATAATATAGTAAAGCATTAAGCAACTCAATGAATTATGAAATTAGCCCAAATATAAGCACGCTTGTAAGGGGCAAGGGGTCTGTAGAACTTTGTGAAAGACGTGCATGTGAAATCTCTGGAGTTTTATGCGAAATGCTTATTCTGTGAAGAAAGTTGAACATGGCTGAGTTTAATCTTCATGACTTAAACAGGAAGACCTTAAATCTGAACCAATTTCTCCCTAAAATGTGAATTTTCCTTAATCTTTATCCTTTTTAAAATGTAGCTGATGAATGCGAGGCCAAACATTAGATTTAAAAGGTTGTCCTTCAGTTATCAACATTGACATTGCTTGCTCAGAGGATTAGATGAGGTCAAATGTGACCCAGAGGGCCATGTTTTCCTCTCATGGAAATGAGTGCTATCATGTTTAACTGTACTCAAAGGCAATACCTTTACACGTGAAGTAAACATTACAGAGCACCTGAAGGTTGCTATGGTAATTTGTAAAAGCTCCTCTAGACTAAATACTGGGCTGTTATAGAATGGCAACACACACACACACACACACAAAATGCCACCGAAACCATAATCAGTGCTCATCTCTCCAATGCCTCAGACAGCATGCACAGGTAATAAATCACCAATGACAGCAAGCTAAATTATGCTAAATGAGGAGAAGACATCCAAATCTTTCAGAGAGAAAAGCACCAGGTTCTGGTAAACAGGCAAGTCAATCCCATTACTGACCCACCTCTATGGGCCTAAGATAAGAATACTGCTGCTTGTTAATGTTGTCTTATCTGCTAAGGAAACACATTTCATTCTCAATACAAAAGAAGATGTGATATGGAAATGGCACCAGGCATGGACCATAAACAGTCTATAAAAAAAGAAAAGAAACAAATAAACAAACACTATATAGAAATTATTTCCTAGATTCATAAAAATTAACTTGTACTCGACTGACTCTACAACATTTCACTTCTGCTCTCTGAACTTCCTGTCTATTTAGAAACACAGAAATGGATAAAGTAACAAACTGTTTAACTCAAAGAAAGGCGATAAACTTCTACAAAGCCAAGCGTTGTCTTGTTCTATCTCTAAGCTGGAGGGGATAATGGGAGGGTGGCCTTAAACATCTGCTTGGGAAGAATTTATTCCCTAAATCATTGTCATTAGATCCAGAATAAATTGTGCTGTAAAAAGGACCAAAGAGCTGTCAGCCTTCATCAGACAAGTGGAGACATGAAGCCAAGACCTAAGAGCTGGGGGGAGCAAAAAGAGAGAGCCTTGGGAAAAAATCTTTTTAATTTCGACTGGATTTCAACACTGTAAAAATGCAGAAAGCAGCACTTTGACTGAAATGAAGAAATAGCCAGTTTAATGGAATTTTACACTATGAATGTGTGAAGAACTTCTAAGGTCATCGTGATGAAAAGAAACGCAACTCATCAGTACATCAGCAGACTGCAGACATGCTTTATTTTACCACATAAGTAGCTGTGGCGGTTTCAGAAGAGAATCCGTCATATGTTCTGGAGGTCTTGCTGTATTTATGAGCAGCTTCGAAGATGATTTCACTCTCTCTCTGTTAGAGGAAGAGAGCACAGGATGGCCCTTTGGCTGTTTTTGTTGTCATGTTTTTTTTTTTTACTAACAAACTCAGAGCAGAAGGGAGTGATAGCAAAATAATAATTTAAGCAGCTAACATGCATCAGAAGAACATTTTTCATCTTTACAGCCAGTTGTAAGATGAAGGCTGATTTCTCAAGACCTTCTATATATGTCTATATTTTAACATTAGATTTGAATACATGTGAGGAACAAGAAGTGTCTGAAGAAGTCTGCCTCATCAAGATATGAACAAATGGTTTTTAGTCATAGGAAGCTTACTACAAAAAAGAAAAAAAGAAAAAGCGCTTCAAAAAAATTAAAATTAAAAGGTGCAGTGTGTATTTGTTGACGCTGAAATGCCTCTTTTATTCCAGCTTGATGTATAGACTATAAGTAAGCAATATGTAGGCTGATAAAAATAAAAAAGAATTCCGACCAGCCCAGCATAGCAACTCTGGCTCAACCAATGATGCGAATTTGCGGCCAATAGAAAATGGGGGGAATGTTCATTAAAACCTTTCATTATTTTTTGCAATTCTTTTTGGTGCTGTTCTATCAAAATATTGCTCAGTTTGTTTGAGAGATCCGACCATCCCAGCATAGTAACACTGTCTCAACCAGTAATCCGTGTTTGGGGGCAGGGATATCCTTTTGGTCGGCCAATAGAAGATGAGCGGATGACGTTATGCCTAAATATACCACATTTCAAAAATATTAAGAACTTATTCTATAGCATCTGCTCTCCACAAATAAAAACAAGATTGAGAAATGAATTTGGAATAACACACTAGCATACTATTAGACTTACTACCTCCTCTGAAGTATCTGATGAACACTTTACTATGATAATGTAATATGTAGCATGTTAGGACTTTCAAAAATGTCAACCGTTGTTACTACTGGCTGGTGTTACTGGGGTAATTTTCATTGCGAAACTGCATACACAATAACATGATGATTCAAACTTTGAATGTAATTTATAGTAAAACAAAAAAATGTATTATGTGTTGTACTATTGTTCAACAAAACCCAACACGTTAAACAGACGTCACTCTTTAACAATAAGGAACGTTATTATTGCGTAAGTTTTATTCATAATGTTTCCTACTTTTACCCGATAATTTCACACTGGTATCGTCCTATGAACGAAGTATAACAGGTATTACTGTGGCAAGCCTACGTATGATACACAACACATACTTTCGGTATTCAACATACTTTTTTAAACAGTTGAGAAGCAGGTTCTTTATCAAATGTAGTACATACTCATAGTATGCAAATCTGAAAGCAGCTTACAAGAGATTTAGTAAAAAAAAAAAAAAAAAACTCAAAATGTGCTTCAAGTCATCATAATAACCCTATATGATAGCTAATGGCATTAACATTAGCGTGTTTACTGTCAGCATAAATTAACTGGGAAACCCAGCAGTCCCAAAAGGACAGCTATAAACGCAGTAGGGAGCATGTCATGTGTTTGGCCTCAACAGTGAATGATCTCTTTCCTTGTTATCACAGGAAACAGTGCAAAGGTCCTACATATAGCTCAATGATGGGTGGATGACGTGATGCCTAAATATACCCCCATTTCAAAAAGTAAAACAAGTCATAATGCACATGGAACATGATGAAAACATGGGCGGGTATTTCCCATTGGCTTTGTCAAAGGGCTACATCCGTACGCACTGCGCCCTGATATTTTGAGGGAAAAAATGAAAAGAAAACAAGACACCACAGAACCGCTGAAAAACATTGCCTGAAGCAGATAGCATGACATAAACAGCACCCACATCCCAGACTTTCACTGATGCAGCCATTGGGAAGTCGGTTTCATCCGAACCCGTCAGCGCAGCCTTTACAGCTCAACCATCTGACAAACGGCAAACAACACATTTCAGCCTGAGGTACAAAGCCTGGGGCGGCACCCATTTTGCCACACTTACTAACACTGGAAATTATAAATCACTTAGTAAATGAAGTCATGTTTATGTTTCAGAGATGTTTCAGCGTGGGGGTTGGCTGCCTGGGATCTGTGCAGATGTCAAGACGCCCACCCTGATGTTAGCTTACTCGTGAGATGCACAACAAGCACTGCTAGATAAGCTATACAAGTAGGATCTATGAGGTCAAACACAGTTGTAGGCGCCCACTGATTCCCTCCAGTTCAATGCTCTCCGTTTTCTCAGGTCAGGAAATCCACCCCTCTCCTCTTTGCAACATGACCCCAGGAAATGAAGACGAAGGGAAAAACAACAGGAGAAGGCAAATATACAACATGTGGAGATGAAAAATCCCCAACTTATTTCTGGTCAGAATAAATACCACAGATTTCCCAACATGTATTTTTGTCCGAAATATGTCAAAATGCATTAGAGTTTGTGGTACACCACAGTAATATCAAACATGCCATTTACGTGAATCCAACAAGCACACGTTACATTTTATTGCTTTGCGCACCAATTACCTCACTAATGTTAGCGACCAACATTTATAGATACCTAACACTGTAAACCCTAATGCTCAAAATACTTAATTGGTTTGAGTAGGACAAACTTAAATTGAACAAATTAGTTCAGCTAAATTAACTGTTATGAGTATTTAGAACTTTCTTTTTCTTTTGAGTTCACAGCACTGACATATTTCAAGTAAACTGAACTGTTTCATTGTTTTGAGTTGTATGAAGTAATTTCTTAATTTAGACTAACTTAAGTTTAACTGAAACTGGGGTGGGATTTCTATTTCCCAAAATGCTTTGCCCATGGTACTCGAAAGGGAGAGTAAATGCTAAAATTAAGTGTTAAATAATGTTTTTTTTTTTGTGTAAGATTAATGGTAAGGGAGATTTAGTAGTGATTAATGTTTTGTTATGCTAATTTTGAAGCATTTCTGTTAATGTGGGTTTTTGGAGAGATACTATCATGGTGACAAGTGGTGCATGCTGCTTGGTTTGAGAGCAGGTAAGTAACATGTTTTAAGTTGCTGTACTCATTCAGTAAGTCGTATAACATGCTATTGTTAACAGGTTAGCAAATTAGAAAGTTGGCATTTTCTGAATTTTCTTATTAGGGTTTACAGTGAAGTAAATAAGTCCTTTGATTTGCAAGAACTTGAAGTAAAAAAAAACAAAAACTTTTATGTTAATTGCTATCAAAATGTATGAGTTAGCTAACTCTGTACTTCAAGTTAGGAGCAATTAGCATGCATGAGTACTACAAACTCCACTTGATAGTTCTGCTTACTTAAAATTGGGAATATCATAACTCAAAAAACGGATTACCTCAAATTTTTTGAGTTAGCCCAACTTATTCGGGTTTACAGTGAACCCCATCTTTATCATTACTTATCATTACTATTATAAATTAACTACTAACAAATATTAGCAACTCTTGTAATGTGGCATTTTGTTTTTCAAAATATAAGGGCTGAATTTGAATTAACATACTAGCACTCCTATGATGATTAGCTTTTTATTGCTCTTTATCTGCTAAATTAATCATTGTAAAGGCAGATGTACTTTAAAGAGTAATGTCCTGATTCAATAGATATTTTACACCAAAAATGGGTCAATACGTGGCAAACATGCTGTTGACTATGAATTATATATGCTTTCCACCCTGATGTCTTTGATACTACTAAGCCTCAGTTCTGAATTCATTATTGTCAATTGCTATGTAAAGCCATACATAAGAACATAATTATGGTGCCAAGACTCCAAGCCCTGTCTGGATTGCACTAATCCCAATGGCAAGTAAGGTAGGCGTGTATGGATTGGGTGAGATCACTGTAGCAGAGATTGACACACCTGAGAAATTTAACTGTATAAGGGTCTGATTCTGTAGCCTCTGGCACCGTTCAACTTAGCTACGTCTGCCAGGGATCACTTTACTGGGTAGGCAGTGATGACAGGCTCCCCTGAACTGTTATCACCATTTGCATTCAGCTATTTGTTGATATGCCAGGAATTCCTCCTTTTTGTGTCTTTTTCTTCTCTCCCATCACCCTTTTCTCTACAGTATGTCAGTAAGGTGCAGAAAGACAGCTGTGATGACAGCGGCACTTCAAATAAAGTGCTGCCTTTAGACCCACACAGTTCTGTTTACTTAACTAAATATATTCTTTGCAAAGGGCATACCTCCCATTTTAAGTGCATTAAATCAATAGACATGTAGCATAACCACCAGTGGCACTGAACAAGTTCTTCCAGTGAACTTTAACAACCCAATTATTAGCTATTAAGACCCTGAACTGAAATATTAAGAGCACTACATCTCACCTTCAGATCTCTTGAGCTCCTTGCGTTGTACTGCTGGGGAGTCTTTCTTGATGCCATTACTCAGGGGGATGACCAGACTCAGATCAGACACTGGCACCTTAGTCTCCATTCTGGAGAAAGAGGCGATCCGCTGTAATATGGAACCCACACTCTCTTTGGCATGGATGTCATCCTGATCGATATCATTGCTGATCTCCATCTCTCCTGATGGGGAAGGTGGGGCAGGGGCCATCTGGACCACTTGGGGCTTAGAGACTACATTGAACTGAGGAGTCTGGGCTGGAGACAGCAGCACAGGAGATTCGCTGATGTTGGGTACTGGGATAGCTCCAGGAGGAGTGATGGGCTCTCTCTTTTCGATGATGTTGTTGTTGTGGGCCAGGGGTAGGTCGGTGCTGTCTAGGCTGCTGATGGATTCAGAGGGACTTGCCAAGACGATGGGACTGTTGGATAACATGTGGAATCTTGGAGGTGGTTTGGGTGCTCCTGGAGATTCCATCTGAGACTTGAAGACCAGGTTGTCAAGGTCAAGAGGGAACTTGTTGAGGCGCACTGGATCTTTAGGTCTAGGAGACTGGTTGTTAAGAGAGGAGTCCCTTGCAAAGGTACTGCTGTTCTGTATATTATTGGGATTTGTGCTCCACTGTGGACTTGTATTGGTGAATCGTGATCCTGGAGAAATCACTCGTCTCATTCCTGCAGTCTCCATCTGGAGGTCCAGAGATGGCATGGAGCCATGGCTAATACCCATGGATTCAGTTGGGATGACCAGAGGACCCTCCAGCTCTGAATGGAACATGTTCCCATGGGAGGAGAACTTCTTCAGGGCAGGGCTGCCTAAACGTTGGGCTTTGAATTCCCCAACACCAACAGGACTTTGAGGAGGGCTTGTGTAGGAGCAGAGTTTAGAAGAGGCCTGGTACTCCAGACTGGAAGAGGAGCTATGGAGACTGTCGTTGTCACTTCCTGGACCTGAAGATGAAATGAAGCCATTAGGGTTGAATCTGTTTTGAAAAGAGGCAGCTCGGTTAATCCCGGAGTTGGCAGTGATAGTGGGCTTTTCCATTATCCCTCGGTTGAAGGAGAGACTAGACACCATCCTGTTTCTCATAACAGGGCTTTGGGCAGGACTGCAACCGATACTAATCCTGGAGCGGTAAGGAGAAGACACCTGGTTCCCTGGACTCCTCACTTCATTTGTCTTGTTGAGAATTGCACTTGGGCTGATGGGAGATGTGACAGAAGATGTGGGGGAGAATGCCGGGATCTCATTCACGTCATCGATATCAAAGGACCTCTTCAAAGCTGTATAAGGAAAAAAGACACAAATTTGATTAATTTTTAATGTTAGAAGACACTCTTGAAGGCTCAATGAATAATAAAAGACATAACATAATAAAATGAGGTAAGTTAATTTATACCTAATAACCAAAGGGCAAATTTCAGTTTAAAAAAACACTAGGCTATAATTTTTCAGGTAACACATTTCTGAATTTGTGATAATACTGATAATACATCAAAGTTTTGGACTTCGTTAATGATAGAAATCATAAATCTGCTAGGACAGTCATTTCCTGTTTTTGATTTAAAGAGGCACTAAAACCTTAAAAGGATACACTTCACGGTGAGGGCAGCCTGGAGCTCTGACTGAATGGATGCCAGTCAGACAGATTTTGAAGGGCCAAGCCATAATTACACTGCTGTCTGTGCAATCTTGCTTTGAGGGAACATAACAACTGTGAACAAATATGCTTTATTCTAGCACCAAGGTTATGTTTCGCAAGTCTTTAAGACATTGGGACTGGTAGGATAAGGTAGACAGAAATATGTGTACACAGAAGAAACATCATTGATGATCTTATTTAACTATTTCATACAAAGGAGTCAATAATTCAGTAGTGTAAAGATAATATAATATAATTATAAATATACCGAGACTAGATAAATTAGCAAACAAAACCACTATATTCAAGATATGGTCTCTGAAAACATTATTTTTTGTATATTTTTGCCTCTCAAGTAAAAGTTATTCTTTAAATTATATTTTGATTTGATCTTTTACTAGAAAACAAGACAAAACATACTGATTAAGACCATGTTTTTTTTGCAAATATTCATAAAAGTAGACCAGCTGCATCAAAATAAAAGCATAGTGACAATTGTTCACAATTAAAAGCATGTCCTAAGGAAATGTTAGGTACAAGAAGATAGTGGAAACAGTCTCTTGTGGGGCTGAACGGTAAGTCTATACCTGGAGCATGTAAATTGTAGTGACACTGTATAATCTCCTCATTCTCAGAAGCTGCAACACAAAGCCGAAGGCAAACAGTGCTTTCCGACCTTTTCCCTTTGTGAGAGGCAGTGGCTTTTCCTCCAGCACAAAGGGCCAATTCAAAGACACAGTGTCAGGGGCTGAAGGCTTGGATTACAACAGTCCTTCACCATGACTGAGAATTCCAGTGGCGAACAGCACAAATGTCCTAACAGCTTTGTGGCAGACCCAATTAGAAGTGGCAACTTGAGTATTTTATGTAGACAGCATCGTGCCATGCGATGACAATTGGATCTGGCCAGGGTGGGATGCAATGAGGTGCTTGTAATTGCAGACTATCACGGCTTACATGCCATCTTTGGCATATCAAAAACCCTGGTATCATGACAGGATGTCAGAGGCAAAACTTGAGATTTTCAGTCCTCTTCAGGTGCTGCCTTGAATAAACAAGCAGATATCAGTGTGAAGCTATCATAGCATCTCGCCCAGCAGCCCTGATTTTATCTTCGCCCGGCAGGGGGCAGGGCTGGAGCCGAAGCTGCCCTTCTTCCTGTAGGGTATGCTACCAATTAGAGTCAAGAAGACTACAGGCACTAAATGAAATCAGATTTCACGCAGGAACAGCCCCCTCTTTTACAGTGAGGAGACCACAGACCCTTTGTTTCAGCTCACCCATCATCATCCGCACAGCTGTGAAAGTTTAGGCCTAATTGAATTTCAGCAGTAAGTCCCTTGGTAAGGCCACCTGTGCATCGCTGCTACACAGAATGTCATTCTCTGCAGTACCCCAGAAGTCATTTAATATAAGAACACCACTGTTAGGGTTCCATTTGATTCAGTGGTGGAGAGGTTAAAGTTGCAGTGTGTACTCTCACAATGGCACTCAAAGTGATCAAGAAGTGAACTTTAACTTTAGCACTTAAGCGGACTACAGTTTTGTAAACCGAAAGAAAAGACACAAAGTGAGGGAGGGACAGCAAACCAAGGGGCACAGTCTAACAGCTTTTTCTTTTCTTTTTTTACGATGCAGCACATGCAAGTGTAAACTTGTACTACCCTTTGACCGAGATAAAAAGGGGCTGGTATCAGGTAATTACTGGCACCCTGTCAAACACTCAGGAAATAATTACGCTGGCAGCCAAGCGCACCATCTCTGCGCAGTTCAATATTCTTTCTCTCAGCTTTGCTGCAGTTTAATCTTCTCTGTTAACACATGAAGCAGCACAATGCCTGCACAATCTGATAAAAGAGAGGAACCTGAGAATCTCCTTCTCTCTGCTCCCTTTTTCCTCATGGCTGTCTCTCCTCTCTTTTGCAGCATGTTATGGCTCTTTGGGAAACGGGATGGATGTCAATGCCTCTTGTGATGATTACATGCTTCCTGTGGAAGAATTTGTTGACGTTCCTTCATTAAGGACATTTTGGGTCCCTTTGTAATTTCCTGTTAACCATGTTCAATACAGCTTGGGAATGTTTGGCCCATGGGTAAAAACTTGATGGACTCATGGGCTAAATAAATCCACTGATTTCTGAAATATGACCAAAAGGGATAGTTCAACCAAAATGAAAATTCTGTCACTCCAAACCTTTAAATTTTCATGTTTTTGTTCATACAATGAAAGTCAATTTGGTCCAAAACAACACTATACTTCATTGCCGTTTTGCAAAATATCTTTGTTCATTTTTCACAGAAGAAAGACAGTCATAGAGGTGTGAAATGACACAAAGCTAAGTAAATGATGACAAAATTTTAATTTTTCGTTGATCTCTTTAAATGTTGTCAGCCACAAATAACCCAAAATACCTTGCACTTGCCCAGTCAATATATCTCGGACCCTTTTTAAAGAAAGCCATATGCGGAAGAATAAAAGCAATGTTTCCTTATGTGTACTGTGCGTTCACATAGATTCAGGATCATACAGTTCATGATTTTACGACACTAGCTGCCATGCTACTTTGGACCTTAAGTTTATGGTGTGGGGCTGCAAGACAAACAGTGAAAGGCCTGGGGATGACTGAGAAGTAAACAAGAAAGGTTGGGGAGGTCAAGGGGACACCACACAGTCACTGGTACATGTATATCTACCCATAACATTTCTGTTAATCACATAAACCTAATGTTGATATGCTCATAACCAGCAACAACCAATATTTCTAGAGTAATAAATGTGGGTTCTTTCCTAGTCTGATAGCCCTTTGAGGGAAAGTTTCAGAG
>RJVU01053643.1:4803062-4834436 GCA_003731715.1 Anabarilius grahami | reverse complement strand
CTGGGCCTGTTGTGGTTTTCCATCCCCCACCATCACATTCCTCACAGGTATTCTCAGACGACCCTTGAAACACCACCCTAAGCACATAACTCAGACGTTGTTCGGACCACCTCTACTAAGGCACATCTGGAAGCTGAATTCCGAGCTGCCATTTTCAGCATTGCAGCGCTGCGAATAAGGCGCTGCATTCACACCCCAGGGGGGTCTGGAAAAACTTTCACACAGCTACAGATACTATTTAATACATCTTTTTAACATGAGTTGAATTTAGCTCCTCCATCATCCTGACTTGGTATAACCGCATGTGCTATTCAACACCAGTGTGCTTTCATTACCATTTCAGATTTGGTATCTAATATTCCAAATGGGAATATGTAGTTTAAAAAAAAAAGCTAAAAAAAAAAAAGGAACTCATGGCTGATAATGGCATTTGATTTGCTTCAGTCCACATATACTCAATGTGTGGTATCAACTGTCAGGTAATTACATAGAAACATGCCTGAGCCACTTTGTATTCTCCCAGATTCCTGTGTCTTTCTAATTTTAACTTGGCAGCTTTTTGTAGAATCTGATCTAAGAGAAATATCTCAAAAACTATATGTACCTCTTCTAAATAATGATCGAAGGGTAAACAAGGGTCAATAAATGCAAGACTCTCATACATATGCTTAATTTCAAGTAGACCTGTTCCTAGGAATAACAATCAAACCATGGCTGAGCTGAGGTAGAAAGAATCCATGAACTTACTATTTAATAGTAAACCTCCATTACCTCCATAAACTACTATTTACACCCAAATACTCTAGAAAGATATAGTTATAATCAGTATTTTGTCAGACAGCCAAATGGCAGATTTAGAAGGTATGTGCACATAGGAGTCTTTGATATGCAGTCAAGGCAAAAAGAGTCTTGTTACTGTAATTGCCCCCAATCTAGCTCAGTCATAAATACATATCTATGACTGACATAATGAAAAGCTTGGTTCCATGCTCTTCATTTAAAAAAAGTAAAATAAGGAAAACTGAATAAATAAAAGCAAATCATGAATATATATATGCTAAGTGTAAATGAGTACACCCCCTTTGAAAAGTAACATTTTAAACAATATCTCAATTTACACAAAAATAATTTCCAAAATGTTGACAAGACTAAGTTTATTATAACATCTGTTTAACTTATAACATGAAAGTAAGGTCAATAATATAACTTAGATTACACATTTTTCAGTTTTACTCAAATTAGGGTGATGCAAAAATGAGTACACCCCACAACAAAAACTACCACATCTAGTACTTTGTTTGGCCTGTATGATTTTTAATGACAGCACCAAGTCTTCTAGGCATGGAATGAACAAGTTGGCGACATTTTGCAACATCTATCTTTTTCCATTCTTCAAGAATTACCTCTTTTAGAGACTGGATGCTGGATGGAGAGTGATGCTCAACTCGTCTCTTCAGAATTCCCCATAGATGTTCGACTGGGTTCAGATCAGGAGCCACTGAATCACTTTCACCCTGTTCTTCTTCAGAAATCCAACAGTGGCCTTAGATGTGTGTTTAGGATCATTGTCATGTTGGAAAAGTGCACGACGACCAAGGGCACAGAGTGTTGGTAGCATCTTCTCTTTCAGTATAGAGCAATACATCTGTGAATTCATGATGCCATCAATGAAATGCAGCTCCCCGACACCAGCAGCACTCATGCAGCCCCACAAAAGGACACTGTCACCAACATGTTTCACCATGTAGGCACCATGCATTTTTCTTTGTATTCCTCACCTTTGCGACGCCATACAGTTTTGAAGCCATCAGTCCCAAAAACATTTATCTTGGTCTCATCAATCCAGAGTATAGAGTCCCAGTAGTCTTCATCTTTGTCAGCATGGGCCCTGGCAAACTCTAGGCGGGCTTTTTTTGTGCCTGGGCTTTAGAAGAGGCATGCCATTCCTCTGCAGTGTACGCCGTATTGTTTCATGGGAAATTGTCACCTTTATGGTGTAAAGAAATTATTTACTTTCTCAGGTCTTGTCACATTTCTCTTCCATGTGGTGCCATTGCTGACAGCATGAAATGGGAAGGGGTTTTAACACCCTTTTATAGTCAACTGTCGGCTGGACACCTGTGTAATGAATAATTAGACTCACCTGTGGTTGAATTCTTGTTAAATTAGACATTTGAAGTCTAAAATTTAGCTTTGCTCCAGAGACTTTCAGTGGGGTGTTCTCATTTTTGCATCACCATAATTTGAGTAAAACTGAAAATTTTGCTCTCTAAGTTAAATTATTAACCTTACTTTCATGTTATAAGTTAAACAAATGTTATATAAAACTTAGTCTTGTCAGCATTTTGGAAATAGTTTTTGTGTTCATTGAGAAAATGTTACTTTTCAAAGGGGGTGTACTCATTTACGCTCAGCACTGTATATATATCTCCACACACTATGAAGTCTGTGTATAGGAATAATACAGGGGATAGCTGAGGGTAGTTTCCACATATTTTGTCTGGTAAGTGGGTAATGTATGGTATAGTGTAAGTTTGAACAGCCACTATTTGGACAACTATTTTATGAACTGGTATTTTCTGAAGCAGAAAGAACAGATAACATCTCAAAATGACATCAGAAGGTCAAGTGAGTCTTTCCTTAAATGGCACATTTCTAGAGTTGAAGTTCAATGTCAGTTTGAGTGTCATGTTGAGTGATATTATGTACTCAAAAATTCAAAAACCTAACATAGCAGTCCAATTTTTTTTTTGTCCAATATGGTTCAGACACACATACATAGACACGGTACATAGATATTTCACACAGACCTAAAAGCTTAGTCTTCTTTATCCCGTAAGACTTTGCCAGGGCCCCTATATCGCCTCAATCTTTATTCTATGACTCCCATAATGCTGTGAGGAATGTATAGGATGAAAAAGCAATGAAAACAACATATTTTGTTTTAATGTAGAGTCCAGTGAATCAGTACCATGATTCAAGAGCATATGACCCTGGCTCTGCTTGATCAAAAATGTAGCCTCAAGATAAAGCATATGCCATCTCTAATGCGTCAGTCTCAAATTACACAACAGGAAGGTTGAGGCTGTTTTTCTTTTCTCATTTCCACACATTCACATTTACAGGAAATGTATCCGTCATCACTCGCTGAATAGACATCTCTATGGATCACAAAAGTTCATGCCTTGCCTACAATTAAACTTCTACTGATAAGAAACGAATGACTACGTTTCACAGTCACTCAACCACAAATGGCCATATGAAAGAACCAAGGATCTCACTATACGTCCCACAACATTCCGAGAGGCGTTTTCCTCAGAATGAACGGCGGTTCTGTCTATCTTTCTTCACTCAAGCACATGGCGGCACACTGGTCTCTTGTTCGGAAATGACCCTATTTGCTGGTTTGAGGTGAAGCTGAAAGAATGTAATAGCTCTCTTGAGGCATCTTCCATAGGAATCACATGGCCTGGGTATGAATCTGAGAAAACTGTAATGGCCAATGCTAAGAACAGTATGCCTTCACATCCATACTGGATGGCAATGATCCCATCTTCTAATTAAATCCAATTTCGCCTTGTCTCAAGTCATAGTACTTTTTAAAAGCTTAATAAAAGTTTGGTGCAACTGACAAGGCATGTCAAGTGATTTTGTTTAACGCACTGGCAAAACTTTGAGAACTGTGGTTCTATTTCGGCTCTGGAAGGAACACACCCAGTGAACACATTTGTTTACTGCTAAGCAAAAGACACCTCAATCTTCCCTGTCATCACGTGTAATTGCCACAGTCTTCTCAAGAATTTGTGTTTGCTAAATCATCTACCAGACAAACCACTCCGCAACCTTACAGAGGCAGCTAAAACTCTTCCTCAGACAGTATTTAGCTGACAACTGTCTCCACGTAGCACACAAATATAATAATAGAGGGTGCTTTATTCTGAGGGCTTGAACTAATTTGTTTTTCCTCTTCACATCAGCACCTGTCTAAACACTGAGAGAAACTATTGTTCTCCAGTTCCCGCTGTGTCCATCCATGACTGATCTATTGGAAAGGGTGCCTCTCTTCCTGAGAAATGTGTGTCAGATTCAATAGCGGACACGGCTGTGGTGAGGGTTGCGGAGATGGTTCTTGACGCTCCGCAGTGTAAAAAGATGAAAGTTTGGATGCTAAGATAATAACAGCAGAACACCAGTGGAATGTTCAGACACCATGCAGCTGTAACTTTCACCCCATAAAGTTTGAGCTACTTTGATAGATAGATAGATAGATAGATAGATAGATAGATAGATAGATAGATAGATAGATAGATAGATAGATAACTGTACACTACAGGCACGTTTACACTAGAAGTTTTACAGCTGCATCTCCTTTTGCAGTAGTACCAAATTTCAATTTGCATAAATAGATTATGCACTTAATATGATCACTTAAACATCTCCTATGATCTAACAATAAAGACTAACCAACCCAGTGAAATCAGTCTAGCAGCTTGCCTCTAATCATCCATGTGTTTAGGGTCTGTATAGACAATGTATGTCTACACTTTATGTGCTTTTTACAAAATACTGCTTTATCTAATACCTTTATAAGACATCAAATAAACTTTCATATTTGTCCCATAATCGAGGGTAAAAAAAACAAACAAACTTGTATGCCAAAACAAAACAAAAGATACTTTTAAAAAGTTCTAAAATAAAAACATAACTTTTCAATACTTTTGTGTATATTTACATATGCATATTTATTATTCTACCTACATGCAAGTGGTGAAAAAAGTTATTTATACAAAGTTAATAGACTTTATTTATTTTAATCTACACTTGCAAAGTTTCCCATAGCTCCATAATTCACTTATTAAAATGAATGAACGCGCACACTGACTTACCCTCGAAATCAGACAATATTCCCTCCAGATGGTCATTGACTGAGATATCTGACATCATGACTTCAGTCCAGGGAAAACTGCCTCAGTTGCACGCAGTCACAAGAATAAGCAATGCAAACCAGCACAAAACCTCTGAAAAAAATTCACGCCGGCCAAAGTTTATCCGACGATTTTTGGGCTTGTGATGCAACAAAAAAAGTTGCGATTTCGGTAGGAGTCGTTTCTCATTTGAGAGCGCAGAGCAGAACGTCAGATTCAATAGAGGCTCAAAAGCAGACAAACCATCTGATAAACCTCCTCCTCCTCCCTGTGAGTCCTGCCCCCTCACGAACAGAGTGGTGGGTAAAGTTTCTCCCCACCTTTCATCCCACCCTGCGGCTACACCTGGAAAAGGCAAGTATGTCCCCATTCGTTTGCTACCTGTTTCTGTTTGTTTGTGTATGGGGAACATGCGTGCCCCCAAAAGTAGACTGTTCTTTGTCCTTATCTCATCTCATGAGAGATGAGGGAGGGATTCAGTCTAAGTGGATTTCTTGAGAAGCCGATTATTTATCAATGAAACACTTTGTATGTGGAGCAGCAAGGATTTAAGATTCGTAAATGATTCCTTCAGAACGAACGCCACCAATCAGCACCACATATAGGGGAGACCAGCGCTTGCTGCACGGTTTACATAACTGAGAAAAACATGTTTAGGGTAGATTGGCGTTTGCCTGCAGCGGGGTACGTTGTTACTGTGGCGCCTGCCAGTAGACGGCCTATGGAAGTTCTGTAATCAAAATTAAACCGTAAACAATTATGAATTACAAAGCAGTTCATGAAACAGCAAAAATACAACACTTAAATATAATTTCTTTGGCCAATCAATATCGTAATGAATTGTAGATTTTTAATATCTAATAAAACACATGATGTGACAACCCAAAACACTCCTGTCCTGACAACATAGTTGTAACATCTATTAGTTGATTCTTTACCGGAATTTGTACTGCCAGAGAAAACACACATGCAATTGGACTGAAAGCCTTGCAGTTGCTGAGATATAGGCTAACCCTTTGTGAAAACTATATATAAAAGATTTTTAAAGAACAATATAAATTACAATATAAAATTAATTTAAAGTGTAATTTATTCCTGTGATGGCAAAGCGGAATTTTTACGCCAGTCTTCAGTGTCACATGATCCTTCAGAAATCATTTAATATTTTTGTGGAAACCATGATACTTTTTTTAGGATTCTTTGATGAATAGAATGTTTAAAAGAACATGATGAAAAGATTTGCTTTTGTTTTTATGTGTATATACATATATATATATATATATAATATTAGTGTGTGTTTGTATATATATTATAGTGTGTGTGTGTATATACAGTGGGTACGGAAAGTATTCAGAACCCCTTAAATTTTTCATTCTTTGTTATATTGCAGCCATTTGCTAAAATCATTTAAGTTCCTTTTTTTCCCTCATTAATGTATACACAGCACCCCATATTGACAGAAAAACACAGAATTGTTGACATTTTTGCAGATTTATTAAAAAAGAAAAACTGAAATATCACATGGTCCTAAGTATTCAGACCCTTTGCTGTGACACTCATATATTTAACTCAGGTGCTGTCCATTTCTTCTGATCATCCTTGAGATGGTTCTACACCTTCATTTGAGTCCAGCTTTGTTTGATTATACTGATTGGACTTGATTAGGAAAGCCACACACCTGTCTATATAAGACCTTACAGCTCACAGTGCATGTCAGAGCAAATGAGAATCATGAGGTCAAAGGAACTGCCTGAAGAGCTCAGAGACAGAATTGTGGCAAGGCACAGATCTGGCCAAGGTTACAAAAAAATTTCTGCTGCACTTAAGGTTCCTAAGAGCACAGTGGCCTCCATAATCCTTAAATGGAAGACGTTTGGGACGACCAGAACCCTTCCTAGAGCTGGCCGTCTGGCCAAACTGAGCTATCGGGGGAGAAGAGCCTTGGTGAGAGAGGTAAAGAAGAACCCAAAGATCACTGTGGCTGAGCTCCAGAGATGCAGTCGGGAGATGGGAGAAAGTTGTAGAAAGTCATATAATGGGCTGTGGTTGGACCTTCCATCAGGACAATGATCCAAAACAAACATCAAAATCAACACAAAAATGGGTCACTGAACACAAAACCAAGCTTCTGCCATGACCATCCCAGTCCCCTGACCTGAACCCTAAAGAAAATGAGTGGAGTGAACTGAAGAGAAGAAGCACCAATATGGAGCTGGGAATCTGAAGGATCTGGAGAGATTCTGTATGAAGGAAAGGTCTCTGATCTCTTGTCAGGTGTTCTCCAAACTCATCAGGCATTATAGAAGAAGACTCAGAGCTGTTTTCTTGGGAAAAGGAGGTTGCAAAAAATATTGAATAAAAGGGTGCCAATAATTGTGGCCAACGTGTTTTGGATATAAAAATTTATTTTTATAATGTGATTTTCCCCCCACTTTCAATTCTTTTTCTTCAATGTAAGGTTAGATTTTTGTAGATTTTTAAAATAAAAGATCAAAATGATTAACGATGCAGATTTATTTTCACAGCCTTCTTTGGTCATATTTACTAAGAATAATTTTTTAGCACAACTGTATATATATATATATCTTTTTGTTTTTATGAATGTAAGATATGACTGGTCTAGGTACATTTTGCTTTGAGAGGGGACTTATCTGTCCTGGATTAACACATGTATTGACCCCTCTCAGACAGACTCATTGTTCTGTGTGTAATTGTTAAGTCCAGAGGGCCATGTTCACTTCAGTGAAATGTTTGTTTTGTTGTTGTTCTCCAATAAATTTTTTCTGCATTGTAGGCTTATTCCTATTGTGCTTAGAAACTGTTGAGAAAATGAGAAGGAAATCTTAGTAACATGAGGTTGCATTGTGTTTGTAATGACACTGACTTGTTTTATAATATTTAAAATTCAGCCTGAATTCCCATCCAAGAAACTAAATTCTAGCAATGCAATTATACTCTCATGTAGCAGTATAACAATAAGTCTTAGATCAGGAAACAGCTTCAGAAGGTTTAATCCATTGTGGAGCGCCCCTCATCTGAAGGATAACAGAGAATTCCTTTCATCTTCCATGGCCTACTTTGATTTTGGTGCTTATTTTCAAGAGATAGGGGGATTTATTTATATCAGAAACAGGAAATGTGGCAATTAAAAGTGGAAGGAGACTGAGTTCCCAGACTCACATTTGAGCGTCCATGCGGAGGAGCTAGACAGTGATCCTCAGTGGCCCTCATTAGCCATTTGGGAGTAGTGTGCTAGGGATTAATGTCATGTAGTCTTTAATATTCAGACAGACAGGTCCTGACTGTAGGCGAAGGGCCTCTGGGCTTTGCTAGAAGATTGAGTCCTTGACCGCGCCGCTAACCACCTTTGTCAAATTGCATGGGTCTGAGGGACAACAATTTCTGGAAGTTGAAAAGTGCAATTCTGTGTATTTGTGAGCTGAGCAGAAATGAAAGGGAAGGATTAGACTGTGTGATGTTTGTATTGTCAGCTATTCTCCAACATGTCTTAGAGCACTGAAGTGGTAACGGATTTGTGAGAGTAAAAATAGATTTGGTTTTGGTCAGGGAGATCTGAGATACTGCCATAGTAAAAACTCAAAGTGTATATAATTATTATGCCCTCTGAACTGGGGCCTGATGGCAAAGGACTTTTTAACTTCTATGAATGACCGCTGTTTCTGTTCAGTGCAAGTGTAATAACATCCCTAAAAGTTTCTTGAGGTTCCCAGAATTTAAACAAAAGACCTTTGAAACTTTTAAACAAATTACTATTAATGTGATATGTGTTTATGCAAAATATATTAGACCTTTTGTAACAGCCTTTTTTTGCACACATCCGAGTAGTGTTGTCAAAAGTACTGACTGCGATACAAAGTCGGTACTGAAATTTAAAAAATGTGACACTATGAGCACTGTTGAGCGGATTAATAAACACCTCTGATTGGCAATTGTGTTCATGCGCTCATCAGATATGTCTGTGATTGGCTACAATGATCAACGCTTCAAAAACATGTTGTAAATAAATATCAATGACCTCTGATAGACGCCTGCTTTCAGATGCTCCCGCTTTCAAATCGCTTTCAAATTCAAACACTTCCGTGTGCTTTCAAACGCTCTCATTCATTGATCATTGTAGCCAATCACAGACATAGCCTATCTGTTGAGTGCATGAACACAAAGACCAATCGGAGGTGTTTATGAATCAGCTCAACAGCGCTCAAAGTGTCACATTTTTTAAATTTCAGTACCGACTTGGTATTGTGGTCAATACTTTGACACCACTACATCTGATTTAAACAGTAAATGTCAGAGAACTAGCAAACACAGCTGCTGCAGCAGTAAATTACTCATAAACTCGCTCAATTTCCTGCAAACTGCGATTGACTGAAACGCTTCTCAAAACATTTGGGGAGCATTTAATCCTAGCTTAGAGTTACTTTCCCACACCAAACAAATAAGCTGGAGGTTCTCAAGCATTGTTTCAAAGGTCATGACCAAGATTTTTTAATATTATATATGTCAATGTTAATCCACATGATTTATGTTGTTAAAAAATCATTAAAGCAGATTTTGGTATGGATATGTGAGCAGCGCAGCCTAAATTGTCATGGAATGCAAGGAAACAAGCATGAATTATTACTCCAGTCTTCAATGTCACATGATCCTTCAGAAATCATTCTAAAATGCTGATTTGCTGCTCAAGAAACATTTCTTTTTATTATCAGTGTTAAAAACGGTTGTGATACTTAATTTTTTTTTTTTGGAACACCATGATACATTTTTTAGGATTATGTGATGAATAGAAAGTTTTAAAAAACCTCTCTTGTAACATTATACATGTTTTACTGCCATTGTTTTTATCAGTTTAATGTATCCTTGCTGAAAAAATATTAATTAGAAAAAGTACTGATTCCAAATTTTTGAACTATATTGTAGCATGTTTCACACTATTCACACTGCCCACATAAGCAGCGTGGTGCTGAGTCTATTTCTGCCATGCGTAGCATGCTGAAATCAGCAGAAAATACAGTGAAAATTATTTTTGAAAAGCAATTTTTCAATATGATCTTTTGCAATATAGGCTTTAATGACATTGGATAGAATATTGAAATGATTTGATTTGATTTTGGAGTAGTTTGATGTAGGTATGTAGTGACAGGCACACAACTGTATTAATTCATTAAATGTGACTGAATGCTGATGATTTCCACAGTTTAGCTCCAGTCTTGTTGTTTGTGTTCTGATCCATGTGCAGTAATTATCATTTTAAATGTTAATGCGGTAATTATTCTGATAACCATTTTATAATTAATGACAGTTTTGGATAAAAAAAAATCACTGTAGTACATTCAAATTAATTTTAATCTCTCTATAAAGCCACAGCAACAAGCACGCTATCAGTTCGAGAGCTCAACTTGAATCTTTTGTTGCATTTATGCTGTTTCGTCTTCCATACATTTTTATCCGATTTGTAACATATTTGCAAGGCAGGTATATGCTGACAAACTCCTGGCAGTATCAAAACCCAGAAATATCATGGTTGTAATCTTCCAGCTACTTCTTTGAGATGAATTATTTCAGACTGGTGGACATCTGTGAGCAAAATATCTGCTGTAGCAAAAGCTCAAGTCTGTTGAACTGTTCTGATTTGTAGACATCCACTGAAGCGGGCAATTACGTTGAGGGCTGTGCAGGTTAAGTCAGGCTCGTTGGCTGGACGGTGGTTGACCTTTGACCTCACCCGCCTCAGGTCGCAGATAAGGTGCTGTCATCGAGGTATGTACTCCTCAGAAGCTGATGTTAACATTGTGTCAGTAATCTGCTTTTAAAGAGGTGAAAAGGAGACTTTCAACCCAGCGAGCCAATCATCTTGAAATCAGCACTGGCACCTGTGGCTGCAGGGCATGCATACCTGTGAGCATGTTGTCACTACGGCTGACAGCGTTGCGCAGTGAAATATTTTTTTAGATTTCCTCGGCGATCAACAACATCAGCCCTCTCGCTCCCATTTTTCTGTTACCGACTTTGCATTGTTGCTGTTGAATTATTCAAGGGCGCGATGGGAGCGCCGCTCTGACAGGAACAGGAGATTAATATTTGTCATGCTCTCTGATACGGTGCTACTGACCAGAACAGCAAATGGAATCTGATCAAGGAGCGCAGAGCAGTGTATGAGAGCTTTCGCACTGTGGAAACGTGCCAGGCTTGCACTCCCTATTCCCATCATACTCTTCCTCACAGCTGCCTCCAGCCAATACAGATAGAGGTGAGGTGCAGCCCAAATCACTGGATTTTTTCCCCAGTATCCAATTAGATCCTCTGTAGAGATAGAGTGCTTTCTCGAACTGAATGTGTTCAAATGCTTTCTCAGGACGTGAATCACCATCGCAGAGGCTAATATCTGTGTTGACACTGCTAATTGATTGATCCCTTTGGGAGCTGCACCTAAAGCAAGGGGGTGATGGGCCGGCTGTCATCTAACCCTATCCAGAAATCAATTGATTGACAGGCAGGAGAAAGCTGCCCTCTGGCCTCTTATAGCTCCCATCATTCCTTTGACCTCCTAATCATTATCACCATCTACCGCATTGCGCCGACACAGTCAAGCATGACAAAGCTGCTGGGGCTAGAGGATCGGGAGCTTTAGAGACATAAGAGTCATAAGTGGGGTGATTTGTGTGACGTAAGGACACATTTAAGAACTTGGTGCCCAGGTGCAAGCAAAAAACCGTCTTTCATTCGAATTGAATAAATGTGTGAAAGAATTGTTTGGAAGAACAGATTGCCACATAGAATATAAGAATTTGAAATAGGTCTGAATTTGAAATAATAATGTTTTACATTTAAACTCATTTCTCAATACTTTTTCAAAACTCACAGTGGTACAACAGCAGTTTATGTGGCCAATCTGTGGATAATTTTCCATTGCTTTGGCACAAAAAGCATAAATTCTTTTCTCACTCAGACACAAACACCACCACAATTATATGTAGCTACAGGCCAATTTGCACATTTACATACCTTTTTCAAACTTAATTTGAAAACCGAATAAGACAGCAATTAGCAACATTTCTACAGTTATACCATATTGAAATATATTCCGAATCTAAAAAAATAAATAAAAAATGCTATCAAAACAATTAGATATAGCAGCTGATCTTTCGATTTCATTACCATCTATACGAAAGGGGACAACTTTGGAATAATTTTGTACTGCAGTGTAAACATAGACTATGTAACAGATACTGCAGTGTAGAGTTGTGTCATTCTTGTTTTTGAAAGGAATTTTTACAAATGAAAACATCAGTTGTTAGTGTTTTTAGGTCTTTTTTAAACACCTTTTTATAAAGTGTGTTTGTTGGGTGACAACCTTTGCTATTGTTATGGAAGAATGACTTGATTTGAGACATATGAAATGTTTTGGTATAGTTTTAGTGTATTTTGGATGTGAAATTCACTGCTTTGCAAAGCTGAAAGTTAAGGAGAACTGTAAAAAGGGACCTAAGTTTTGCCTGGTCATCTGGTCAACATGCCCCCGTAAGCAATTCACTTTGTATAAAAAATGCTTTTAGGCTACTGATATGATTCTGTATCGGATTTGAGTGTTCGATGAGGGAAAATTACAATTATTGTTTTTAGTTTTTAGTATTTTTAACTTGTTCTTTCAGAATTTCTGAAAGCAATGTATATTTTGGTTAATGAGCATTCTGCATAATCATCTCAGCTATTTTTACAACAAAAACCTAAACTCTGAAGACCATTTAGGCAATGTGGTGTCCTCTTCATAGAAAGCATGCTGCATGCTGCAGTGTAACCTGTGCAAGGGTTACTGGGTAACTTACAGCGGCTGATTTCCAGTTCTCACTCTGGGCTCCAAACCAAAGCATGTATGACAGATGTTTATCATCATGTCAGTGTCAGACAAAATAACAAGAATTTTGTCAGCCACCCAGATAGCTTTTGCTGTCAGAGCATGTTGACGTAGAAAATCACACTTAAATGCATTGTATAAGATTGATTTCTGAAGTTGTACTGACTGCTGAAAATGTAGCTTTACCATAACCGGAATAAATTACAATTTAAAACATTTTCAAATAGAAAATGGTTATTTTTTATTGTAATAATATTACACAGTAGTATAACTGTATATTATCAACCCAAAACTTTTGAAGGGTAGTGTATGCATATTGCTTTTTCGGAATGCAGACCAGATAACAAAACAAGGCTACATGAAATTAAAAAAATAAAAGAAATACTGAACAACCACAGCTAAAACCAAATAAAAAAAATATACAATTTCAAAAGAGGGTTATATTTTTAACATGAGGATTATTTCTCCAAATCACTGAATCATTTGAAAAGATTCCAACGATAGACTGTCCAGTGGCTTTTTCAGCTCCTTGCGTTTTACTTGGTAAAAAGCTCCTTGCTGCCATCTGCTGGTGAAAGTCGTAATGTATTGCATTACATAGTACATTTAAACCTTGACTGCCACTTGACTGGTAATAACCAGGATTGAATATAACATTATTGATGAGTTGTTGCACTTTCTATCACATTTTGTGATGTGGAGGGCTGGGGCAATCTGAGGGCAATCTGATAACAGCGTCGCTTACTGATTTGTTGGTGTATACATAAATATCACGCTCATAATTAATGGAATTCGAATATCAAAGCCACTCTTAAAAACTCTACAACTATGCATGCGTTACAGCACATCTTACCATAAAGGAACATCACCCTGTTTAAGAGAAGGAGGGGGTGTGTACTGTGGGCTAGGAATTTAACTTCAACTGGATCCACAGCACAGTCAGACAGGTTGATAGATGAGCAGGTAACCAGGCTTGGTGTAGAGCGCAGAGGGCATCTCTTCAGAGAGGTGGGGGTGTAGGTAAGAACTAGTTGAGGTGTGTGCAGTGAGCCTGAAAGCATAAATGATTTGTTGTCTTAGAAAACAAAATGCATTTTTGATAAGCAAAGCTAAAGAAATGCAGCACCTGTCACAACCACAACAAACACACCTTCATTCACTCCAAAAGAAGAATATCTTGCTTTCAGTCTTTCAACCTCCATTTGAAATAATTATTTTTAGAGAAAAACTAAAGCTAAAGTTTGAACTAAAATCACTTTTCTTTCTGCTCTGTGAAAGTCTGTTTTAATCAGGAGTTTTGTCTTGTTTTCCCAGAAAAATTACAAAAAAATGTTAGGACAAGATGCTTTAAATTCAGAACATTTTCAGATATTTTGAAGTAATATTTCTCACCGCATTGGCATATAGCTTCATCATGTATTTATGTATGTGTATACACATGTGGAAGAAGAATTGTTTCTGAGATAATTTCTTAAAACAATTTTTCTTTTAAACATTTGCTTTTTTAAAAAATGTTTTTTTACTGGAAAACACAAAATGGGTATGTTTCAGGTATGTCACTGATATTTGCATCAAAGCATGTAAATATGAAACGACGTAATGTCCCGAACATGAGACAGCGGTATCAAATTCTCACTGTGATATGTAATATTGACATCCTTCTCTTGTATGATTACCTGCAGAGTGATGTGACAGCGACAATGACAGCACAGCAGAAGCTGAGAGGCAATCACCATGCCAAAGGTAACATCCATTCACCCGCTCTAATTAAAAGCCATTGTCATGTCAGCAGGAATCCAATCTGCAACATACACATGACATGTCCACCTCTCATTGTGAAAAGCTGCAGAAGACTGCAAAAACATAAAACAAACTTTACCTGCATCATCTGCATTATGCTTAAAATAGGCTGTCTGTATTGTAATTGATGATCAGCCATCACAGTGCATTTTTTCTTTAAAGAATGATATTTTTCATCAAGACAAAGACAAACTGTTTGACATTTAGGCACCGCTGCATGGCTACACTAAATAATAGTCTCATATGTTCTTGTAAGTTCTATTCCCCCCCTACATTTTTGCTTGCAACAACATAGAAAATTATATTGCTATACATTGGCAAAACATAGTATTTTATAAAAATCAAAATACAGATCACAGAAGATGCTGGTAAAATGTAAGTGTTTTTTCGCCTTGTAGGTTTCTAGGCGATTTGGAGAACTTTAACAAAGGAAGGAAGTTAACTAAGTGGGAGCAGCCAGCGGAAAGCATTTCTTTCTCATGAATTTCTGAACACTTTTGACGAGTGTGGGCGTTATGCTCCTGAAGGAGTATCGCATATGCATGCCTCTAACGGCGGAGGCGGTAAGGTCTCGACCTTTATTTGAAGAGAAAGCGAAAACTGTCGTGCTGCAATTAAGTTCTCAACAGGCTGTTGCTTCCCCTCCTAAATGTCAATTAACCAAAGTTCAGAGGAAATCAAAGAATGCAGTGAATTTCAAGAAGGTGCTGGTTGGAGGTCATACGTGTTTTTTTTTTATTATTGAATCGAGCCAACCTATCTGTGCAGTCTTTGTGGATTTTTTTTCTTAGATTTTTCTGTACTTTAATATGAGGTCATAGATCATATTTGAGCTGTAAAAGATTTCTCAACAATCATAACCTTCCCAAGGTCTGCAAACCTCAGGAATACTATATTTTTAAAGGTCATCTTCTGAGGCAGCAACGAAATATATGCATTACTGTAAAATGAGGAGCTGTATTTTGACGTCCTTGGTATAGGGCATGTCAGCTATATACTATCTATAAACACGACCATCAGGAAAAGGACATTGAGAAGATTGCAGAGGTCCTGCAGAACGAGACCCATTTTGACCCAAAGCATTTACACTGCCAGCTACTGTAAAATATACTTTCATATTTTGGCTTCCAGAATCCTTACTGGTATCCTTTCTTGTATTTTATTTATTTATTTTATATTATTTTTGGATTATAGTAATTAAAATGATAAATACTGGTATTTTAAACATTCATAGAAGAAGCCTGGGGGAAGAAAGTATGCATCATGGTTTCTGCAAACATGTTAAGCAGCACAACTGTTTTCAACATTGATAATAAAAAAAGTTTCTTGAGCATCAAATCATCATATTAGAGTGATTTCTGACGGATCATGTGACACTGAAGACTGGAGTAATGATGATGAAAATTCAGCTTTACCATCATAGAAAAAAATATATATATTTTCGTATATGGGTCATTGATAAATAAGGTTTTTAAAATTGTAAAAAATTATAATTTTTATTAAGTGTGAACGATGAGATAATGTGGTTTTTATAATCTATTTTTTACAAGATGGACAAAATTTGTCAACAAAAAAGTAATTTGGGTTAACCAAAATTTCAGTTTTACCGAATGACACTTTTGGTTATACCGAATGACGATATTTTAAAAAAATGCTAACAGGCTGATATCTAGCTAGCAAAAGGACAATCAAAGATTTTATATTTAGTACAAGTTTTTAAAATATCACAACATTTTCCATGTTTTATAGCGGTTGTACCGAATGACCTGATGTTTCGGGACATGCGTATGAGCAAGTGAAAACATTAATTTTTCAAATAGTTAAAAGAGAGTTAGTTACTTTGCTTCATGACCATGTGGTCCTTTGCAGGTGTCTGAATGATGTCACATCCTGTCACATGATACGGACCACATGAACCAAAATGGTCCCTTTATATTGGTTACTCCGAATGACATCAATGAAATTCATTTTTCCGGACATTCTTTCTCATAACAAAGTTTCTACACATAATTTTAATACCGTGTTGCACTATGTTGATATATGATGCTATAAAATCATGCCAGAATAAAAAATATATACATTTATTACATCTTTTAATCACAAATGAAATGGCTGTATTGGCCTTTGGACGGTTAAACCAAATGATACTTCAAAATCTTTGAAATACCTTTATATGTGGCAAAATATAATTAAAATCTTTTGGATTCAATAAAAGAGATCTTGTTGTACTACCTTACATACTTTGTATGTCATATCTTGGTGTTTTATTATTATTAAGCCCTTTGGACAAAAAAGTGACCCGTCACGTCATTGGCCCATATATTTGACCCATATATAATTGTAATAATATTTCACAAAATTAGAGTTTTTACTATTTATTTGATCAAATAAATGAAGCCCCCCCTCAAAAAAATAACTTTTGAATGGTAGTTTATAATTTTAGTTTTTTATCAGTCTTTGAAATGATACTAGCACATTTTTGTAGAGCCACAATAGCAGGTGTAACAAAGCTGCTTGATTGCTAGTGTACCTCGGTTGTCATGGTAAAATCTTTCTCTGCAACGAGATAAGGGCACAATTGCACGTCTCTATGAGTGATGGTGCTTCCATCTTAAGTGTTTGGTTAACGTGAGCAGTTGCAAGCTCAATCCACAATGGGGTCAAGCCCTGTTATGCTAGAAAATGTGATGCGTTCCTATAACTGGTCCCCAGTTTACTCATTCATTCGAGTAAAATATAGAATGGAAGACAAACTGCCTGTTTTCACCTGCCACTAGACTTTTACATCCATTTACTCGTATAACTGCCATAATTAGACCTCTTATCAGGATTATAGCCATTAGCCTTTGACAAGTAAGGCTTTAACGGCAATTAACTTGGAAATAATTGACCATACTATAATTGGTTTCATTTTCACAAAGAAGAGGGGAAGTCCCCAGACAATGTTTTGCCATCAGTGCTTTTAAGATTGTGAGCGAAAGTGTCGATTTGCATGCGTCTGCTTCGCACAGGCGTCGACTAAAACCGTCTCCTTGGGCTGATTCTGCGCCACCTACTCAACTCTTTCATTAAGTAGAAACATTTTAAATTGAGCTGCCTTTGTTGCCAGGCAACCTCCTCGGACATTTTGTTTTAGTTACGCTCATGAGCTATTAAAGCATATGAACCAAATCTCAAAGCATGCTATTTTTAACCTGCCTTTCCACTTGAGCGTATGCAGCGTGTAATGAAGTGTATTGTTAATAACCAGCTACGGCCAAGCTCTCTATCGTACGTTGTGAAGGACTCACGAGCGAGGGCTGTGATTAGGCCAGGGGTTATTTAAATCTCAATCCCTAGATTAAAATGCACATTTGCTTCAGAAAAAAATAAATGTTCAGGGCAGATGGTGTCAAAGGCAGCAGAACAAAAAGCGAACACTACATGCGCTTCATGTTTACTTTAAATATAGATTCTGTGCTGCCGTCTGCATTTTTAAGGTCAGTGGGAAATAAGCATTCAATAGCATTCCTCTGTTGCTGTTTCATTACAGCTGGAACAAGCGCTGTGTGAGCGAGGCGTTGCTGCAATACCTGAACTGGCTCTCTCTGAAGCTGTGAAATAAACAAAAGCCGATACGGACTGAATATTGGAAGGCCTTTAAACCACAATCGGTAACCCTGTGTGTGTTAGACGTCTTTGTTAATCGCAATTCCCCAGATAAGCGGTGTGTGAAGAGGCATGAGGTATTAAGAGCGAGCGAAATTGAATAACAGCCTCTGCATTTCTAAACAAATTTGAGACGCAGGTCTGTTGAAAGTGCCCTCAAGCATCTGCCATCCAGCACTAATTGGCAACACGTTCAAGGGACCCCGGAGAGGGATTTACCTTGCTGTTAATTGGAGAGAAGTATAAAGGCTCTCCCATGTTGCTGCCATTCCTTATCATGAAGCAGATTGGGCAGTAGGGGATGAGCTGGACAATGGTGGGAATGTAATTGGGTTTTTTCTGTGGCACTGCAGAACTTTTGCTGCTGACAGGGAATCTTTTGTCTGTGGCCTGCAGCTATAGTGTCAGAGTCTTGAGTTTCCTGAGGTTGGACACTCCGACTCCTCTGGAACTTTCCCACACACTTTGCTCTGTAAATGTACCCACCTTTCCATGGGATTCATATGGTGTGCTGTATTCAGAGGGCCAAGGATATGCTGAGATGTCACTGCCTGGGCTTACTTTTTTGACGTTATTGCTATAGAGTAATGAATACATTTTGCAGTGAAGTGTATTTGCTCATACTTTGTTTGCTCTACGTCCTAGAAAAGATTAGAAATGTCTTACTAAACCTCTGGATACTGTGCATCATGCTTTGGTCACCACTGGAATCTTAGTATATCATGAATGCAGGGTATGAGCATGTTGATGCCAGTATTGTATTTTCTGATTCTGTTATTCTGGTATAAAATTATTCGGGGCAGTCGTGGCCTAATGGATAGAGAATCGGACTTGTAACCCAAAAGGTCATGGGTTCGAGTCTCAGGTCCGGCAGGGATTGTCGGTGAGGGGAGTGAATGTCCAGCGCTCTCCCCACCCTCAATACCACGACTGAGGTGAGACCCTTGAGCAAGGCACCGTACCCCCAACTGCTCCCCGGGCGCCGCAGCAATGGCTGCCCACTGCTCCGGGTGTGTGTTCACGGTGTGTGTGTTCACTGCTGTGTGTGTGCACTTGGATGGGTTAAATGCAGAGCACAAATTCCGAGTATGGGTCACCATACTTGGCCACATGTCACTTCATTCTTCTTCTTCTTCTTCTTCATAAAAGAATGGTGTACATAGTGATTTAATAATTCATACCTCAAAAAGCTCATAAGACATGCTTCATGGTTTAGCTGTTTCCAGTTGCTGCGGCATACATTTTAAACAAGAAATTGGTAATGTTGGTTTTACTTTGAGCAGTGTGCTTGTGTAATTGCTATTCTGAAGCCAAAGCAGATAAAAAAAAAAACACAATCTGTTTTGATACATCAGTGAACAAAGTTTTCAATGCACATTTAAACCACAGTTGAGAATTTTGTGCAAGTTATCAGTCCTTTGACAGATAGATGTCATCCACGTTTTTTATTTCAAAATCTCAGTCAAATCACATGTGACATGATAACATTTCAGCGGTGCCCCACAGATCTTTGTTGATGAAAAAGCCAAATATGACATGACTGTGGACTTTGTGTAGGTTGAGATCCCAGAGAAGCACTATAAAATTTCAGAGCTGCAGCCCAGAATCTACACTTGTTAGCAGTAGCCTTGCTCGACTGATTCATATAAAAAGCCTGAGGCCTTATATCAGAGAGATGCTGTTTTGTTAAAGATATCTTCAAGAAAGAGTAATTTCCCCCCGCTCCCTCCTTCCAACTCAGACTTTCTGAAGTGTATCACGATACGCTGATCCCACTAGACATGAGAGAAGGTACTTAATTTATTGCGGATTCAATATTCACAGAGTAATTTACTGATATGTTTCATTTTTTCAAATGTCAAGACAAGATAAGCCTTTCTAGGGTGAAAACAAATTTGGATGTGGATTGACTCTCAGTGTCTCAGACAATAGGTTTTTACGCCAATAGACAGGAAAACAATTAATATCACTGGCTCAGTTTGACACCTTCCCTGTTAAATTTGGTAGGAAAAAGCTGTTTGGTTCTGATAGACATGACTTCAGTTTGGGTATCATTTGCGCTGTCAAATCTCTTCTGTATTATTGCTTGAAGTGTAAAACAAATACTGAAGTTATTGCTGTTGTAGAAAATCATTAATTCTTTGCGTGATCACAAGGTTTTACTCATACACCGGATTTAAAGAACTAGGTAAAGACCAGTCAATCATGTGCTTATATACCCTTGTGGGAAAAAAGACTACACATACTTTCACACTACAGCATGCAAGGTAGGGTAGGCAATGTTTTTCATAAACACTTTTTGTTATACTGGTTGAAACTTTGTTCACACCCTGATAGCAATAAATGATATAAGTGGTCTAAATATTAAAAAATGTACATATATCTTCTGTGGAAGTCTCAGGACCAAAAAATGTTCGTCCAATCATTGCATTCGGTCCGAATGCAATAATAGGATGTCCTACCTGTCTGTCAATGTACATTTTCATATCTCCACGAACCCTACTCATGCTGACAGTCATCATCAGTGCGTTTAATAAGGCAATGCAGAGTTGTACACACAGTCACTGAGTACCGCAAACAAACAGCAGCCACCTTTTACAGTTCCTCCTGAACCAAAGCAACAAGCTTATGCTGTGTTCACGTCATAACTACCGTAATTAAGAGATGGCAACCAGTGACGTTATACTCAGAGCGGCTCACATCCTCAGACTCGGATTTACGCGTTTCAATGGCAACACTATCAACGGCGAAATTAATCTGCAGCAGTCAGGGGGTACAAGTCCGCACTCTTTAAAGGGGTGGTTCAGTGTTTTTTTTCTAGGCTTGATTGTGTTTTTGGGGCACAGTTTAACATGTCTTAATGCTTTGTTTTTTTGAAAACGCTGTATTTTTCATATATTTTACCTTTATTCTACACCTCTGTTTCTACTGTCATATGAACGGCTTGTTTGACTTCCTGCTTCTATGATACATCTCCCTCCAAAATACGCAATGTGCTCAGATTGGTTAGCACTTAGCAGGTTGGTAGCTGGCCCAATGTATCATGATTCGCTGAAGCGTCCGGAAACGCCACGCCCCTTACCATTCGTTGTTATGTGCTTTGGTGGAAATGTAAATAATAGGGTCTATATTGCTGTATCAAATTGAGCCCGAATTAGACCCAGATGAAGAGGGTCAGGCAGAACCTCTGCAATCGCGGCTTTTAAAGGACGTTTATGAATGGTATTTCATTTTTTATTTGTGTCAAAGTGTTTAGATATGCTGTCACTGCTGTTTGTTAGCTTTCAATATACGGTTTTATCCTGATTAAAGCTTTACTGTTGCCGAATACATGACTGAGTAGTAGCATTTTAATTTAGGTAGCGTTTAATTTATAGCATGAACAACTGTTTGTCTATGAACATAGAAGTTTGTAGAATTTAGCTAAATGTCTAGCGAAGCAAAAACAAGTTGCTCTTTGTATATGTCCTTGATGCAACCAAAAATAGCAACAGAACTATATGTTTAAAAGACATGTACAAACAATAAAACATACTTACAGTTTGAAGCCAATAAACAGCAGCTTCTGCTTTTAAAGTGGGAACTGCTTCTTTCAGTAATAGCCTTTGTGCAAATCCAGCATTAAACTCATGTAGATTGTGGAAGCTGTCTACAGCGCCGCGTCCAGTGTAGAAAATATCACTGATTATTATTATAATAGGTTCTATTATCTTTTGATGCGTCGCTCTTCCGCTTCCACATGCTGCGCCACATGGCCTCGCCCACTTTGTTGCGTGTTCCCAGGGGCGTGTTTTGCAGGGTTTATGATGTCACCAACCCGGAAAGAAGCTAGTTGTAGTCCAACAGTCGTTTTTGTAGGCATTAAACTGCCATAACTTTAAAAGACAATATCTCCGTTTGCATTGATCTTTCAGCGCTGTAACTTTGCAGATACTGTTTATGCTCAAGCAGCAACATTACACACTAACTAAAGTAAAAAAAAAGTGAAATCGCATAAGTTTCGCTTTAAGTTGCTTACGTTCAGTATTATTCAATGTTATGTAAGGCACTTTGTAATGAGGTGGTTCGTGTGATTTATGTTTTGCCCTTCAAAACTTCCATTATCGTGCATCGATGCTCTCTGGTTTTTACAGTGCATTGTGGGACTTTTTAGGGAGCGAACATTTTAGTGCACTGGTAGGATTTTGTGATTGAGACTCTTAGGTCGTGTGTCCACCTTAGGTCGTGTGTTTTTTTTTTTTTAGTTGAGACGCTTTGTTGCTATGATATGGAATGTCCGCGGCACTGTTACTTGTAATTGATTTCGTAGATAATTTGTTTTAGATTAAAAATGTCACAGTGTTTAGATTAAAAATGTCGACACAGTGTAGAGTACTTGCTAATGTATGTTCGGAGACCAGCAATATTAATTTGTCATCCATTTTGTTCTGTTCTCTGCTTGTTGAAGTTGTTGTTGTTGTACAACAAGAATGCTGTGACAGTTGGTCAGTGTTGTATTTGTCCCGCCCCTCCTCCACTCTGATTGGACAGCTGGCTAAAAAGTGACAGTGATGAGCATAGCATTTTACTCAAAGTTGAACATTCTTCAACTCAAGGCGACCGGTATGCTGAGCGCTCAGCACTTGAGCGTAAAAGAGACTCTTAGCGCCTCGTTACGCTCCTGGCATTTAAAAAACGCGGCAGTCCCATTGAAAACAATTGGAAAAGTACGCTAGCCGCTGGAAAAAACGCTTTGGTGTACACACAGCCTTAAAATGTCCAACTCCCTGATCAGTGCCCTGACTACTGAACTAGGGAGCTGATTGAGACACACCCAACCAAACTAGAAACAGGTATGCAACTAAATAAGTAACTATGGCAACAAATAAAGAATGGGAACATGGGGAACAGGAACAAAACACAGGAAACAAGGAAAAGCAAACTAAAAGTCCATGAATACAAACATAAACCTGACAAGATTAAGTACGTTTTCAGTACATTATTGATGTACATTTTGAATGTGCCTGTTTAAAACAAGCGCTTAGACACTTATGATAACGTAAGCTTCTGGACTGATTGTTAAACTCAGTTGTGTTGTTGAAACTGTGTGGTGGTGAGGGTGGGTTTATTGTGCAGTTCCCTTCTGCCATTGAGTTGCTCCTGGGGGACCATCCCTGGAATTGTCCTGCTATAAATCACTTTGGATAAATGTGTCCGCTAAATGACAGATTTCGCAAATGCATACTTATCATCTCAGAAAAACCTTACCTGCCAAAGATACCACATTTAACACTCCGTTTAAAATGTTACTGCATACTACGGCTGTGATTTTGAAGTGTGATGAGTTTAACGACACACCGCCGCAATATTGGCAGGCACATAAAAAGACAGCTTTCTAATCTCTGTATACTCGCGGGCTCGGTTAGCACACTAAATGTTTCCCCGGGGCCGTCGCCTTTCAGGTCCCCACTTGCAGGATGGCAGAGCTTATTTATGAGAGCCAGTGTGTCCAAACATAATCACTGCTGGGCCGCCCCGCTATTGGATGACAGAGGTAAAGAAGCCATTCACATGCAAGCTCTTGAGCATCTCAAGAGCCTTCTGATTGATGACTATAGATTTAATTTTCCTCACCGGATGCATCTTGAGCATTTGAATTTGGTCTGAAACTGCCAGAGAGTTCCTAAATTTGAATTCAGTACCTCCAAGCTGATATAGAGCAGAGTTTGCTTCTTGGTCAGTTCTTGAAAGTCAACGAGAATAGCTCAACCACAAGCAACGCCTGAATGTTTTATCCTGACAGCTGGTTGATAGACTCTAGTAGATGAAAAGAGCAAGGTTGTCGATAACTCATAAACGGGTCTAAAGAGAGCTTTTTAGAGTTTAGTGGCCATAAAATGAACACATGTGGTGGCATCGTCTAATCTGATTTTCAGTGTTTTAATGCTTTAAGGCATGTGGTCTTTTTACACATACAATAGTTCTCTCATTCCCTCTTATTCCCTTCTTTTTCATTTTCTCTTCATTCACAGGTAATTGAGGATTTGGACACTTGCAACCCATTGTGTGGGAGTTTCTGTTGAGGTTCTATGTTAACTTTTAGTTAATTGAAAATATAACTTGTAATAGTTAATGCATTACCATTTATTAATCTTATAATGTTATTTTGTGCCAGTGTTATTTTAGTATCACTGAGACTGCTATTGTGGTTTTATTAATATTTTGAATTAGTTTTCATTTTTATATTTTCCATTAGCATTTTAATTTTATTAAAATTTTTAGTAATTTTGTAGATATAGTTTTCAATTAAGTTTTAGATTGATAGTCTTGATTAGTCTTAGTTAACTAATCAACCAGTTTTGTGCATGTACTAACACATATTAACATTTCAGGTTTAACATTATTACAACATTGTTTAACAACTGCCTTACTAACTATTAATAAGCAGTAAATTAGGAGTTTATTGAGGGAAAATTAGTAGTTAATAGTTTGTGTTCCATATACTAAAGTGTTACCAATTATTTTTTAAATGACTTTATTTAGTTTTATAATTGTTGGTAGCACTTCAGCATGGGGAACAATTATCACTTTTAACTAGTTGCTTATTAGCCTGCGTAGTGTCTGTTTATTAGTACTCATAAAGCACATATTAATGCCTTCTGCATGACCATATTCTACATCCCTTAATCCTACCCTACCTGAACCTATAACCACTACAACAACTACCTTACTAACTATTAATTAGCAGTAAATTAGGAGTTTATTGAGGAAAAAGTCATAGTTAAAAGTGAATTTGTTTTCCCCATACTAAAGTGTTACCTATTTTTTTTTTTTTTTTAAATCATTTAAATTATTAATTTAGATTTTTGTATGGAAACTGACATTGGTTGTTCTACATGTGTGCATATAATATTAGGTGACAGTCTTGTGGATTAGTCAGATGGTTCTGGCTGTCATCTTCCCTGGTTTAAGAATAAGCTTTTCAAATCAATTTGAGATTAGAAATATTATGTACAAAAGAAAAGAAAAGAAAAAGATTAAGATTCTGTTTATTTTTTCTGCCCGTTACGGCACTGGGTTTCATGTTGTCTACACATGTTTCCATAGTGCTTTGTTCAAACCTGACTGACTCTGTTGTGTTGTGTTGTGTTATCCAGTGCTTGGCCCTCTCATTCTCCATAAACTGTTGCCATTTCTCTGTTTGGTTCTCATTGCAGCCTGCCGTTTTGAGTGCACACTGGCTGTGTCTGGGCAGCAGTCAAGCATAATGTTGCAAAGGCTTTTTAGAGATTTATTCCAGAAACACTATTGCTGAGTCAAGAGGGTCTCCCTGAATTCTGACACACACATGCTGGTCATCCATTAACATACTAATGTCTCCTGGCTTTCTCATCCACTGGTTTTGGAACCCTTGTATTTAAAGCTGAAGTATGTACTTTCTGTGCCATTAGTAGTTAACCAAATGCAAAACTAAAGGGCCTCATTCAGTAATATTTTTGTAAGATTTGCATATTTATGTGTGCTGGAAAAGTTCTCACTCAATTTCTGCAGAAAACCATAAATTTATTATTATCCTCATTCTAAATGAGAGGGTGTCCTTGCAGCTTATAGTGAATTTTGTAGTGAATTTTGAAATAATTACTACTTTAAAATACTTCAAATTTTAAGGCCACCGGGTATATATGGGCTTAGTTGGTTCTAAATTTGATCATGAATTTAGAATTAAATTTAGTGCAAACATATTCATGAATAATGAATGCCACATCAAAATGTTTATATGCTGATTTTATGCACAAACACGTGTATGTGTGAAAGAGTTAGGGTTAATGAAAGAGACTGAATGACTGCTTTCAAATGGATTCTTGAACTCTTCTCCCATCTTCTTTTTGCCAGACACAAATATAGTCCCGCCCCCGAACCCACACCATTGGTTAAAACTGTGTTGCTATGTATGTCTGGTCGGGAGGATCACACAAGCACAGCAAAGTTCTGAAAACACCACAGATTTGCTCTGTTATTCATTTGTGCTAAGTCAAGCTATGAATGGCTGACTTAAGCTCTGATAGAAGAATGTATTTTCACATAAAAAAACTAAAAAAAAACTCAGCACTTCACCTTTAAGTGGAAAGGTTTCTGTCCAGAGAGGATTGGATAATCTCCCTTTGAAATGTAAGGTTAAGGCTTCATCATTTTGGGTGAATGGCTTTATTCTTTGGAGATCCATGATTATACAGTTGGGCTTAATTCAGGCTAAAAGGTGCAGTGATTTATAGTAACTGTGTGCATGCACATACGTGCCACCATATAATTAGAAGAAGATAAGAGTGTTATGTGCCTTGCTGACTACCCATAAGGACATCAGCTATGGGAAAGTAAAGGATGTTTTGCTCTTGTCAACAGATATTTATGAGCGAAAAGCAGTGTGACTGCTTGGCCCTGAGATGGCCTCATGTCAGGCAAAGGTCTACTGCCGGCTGCCGACAAGATGTAGGTCAGGCCAGTTCAAAATAGCTGCAAGGCCAAAGCCAGGGGAATGGCAGTGACCTCATAAATGGTAACTCTGTGTGGCAGCGTACCTCTTCTTGTTTTTCTTCTCTCTGATCCTCCTTTAACCTCTCACTGGGCTTGGACAACTCCGTCCAGGTCTTTTCGTAATGATCCCGGTCCCTAATGGGATTCCTTTTGACACTCTTACAAGATGTGACACTAGTACTGCAGAACTGTGTGTGTTCAGGGGAATCGGGGAATGTCTCTGATTTTGTGTGAATTCCCAAGACAAGGCACCAATGGGATGCCTTGTCTCATGTTGTGTTTGTAACACAGATGGACTTTTAGGCAAGTCAAAAGTTCAGCAAGACACTTCAATAAGTAGATGGATTGATTTAACATCTTGTAAATCTTGTAGCTATTCTGTTCCATTGTAGGGGGGAATGTGTGTGCAAAAGCAGAATAGTTCAGTAATGGACTTCAGCACAATGGTAAATGTATTAGGTATTGAGGAGTCTGTGGAAAAGATTGTAAATTATTGATTGGTCGTTAACATTGACATGTTCTGCAAAGCAATATCGTTGTGAATTTGAATTTAGAATAAATTAGCAAAGGCACTTGTGCAGAATCCTTGCTGTTGCTTTCCATTTGCATCTCAAATGCAAACCTGTCTGTACTATGCAGTCAATCTTTGCAATCTACATAATGGGTGGTTAACAGAATCCTGAAGGTTTTTTTTTTCTCCTTTTTGCACTGTAATTGAAGGACCATAAAAAAGAAAGACGTTTTCTATGTGCATCTTTTGTCATAAGAAAATGCCATTTTTTGACATATGAGTTGGAATGCTTGTGAGCCAGATGCCTTTAGTCACAAACCGTAAATTTGGATGACGAGAGACATATTCAATCATCTAACCAGTGACCTGAGCAGCGTATGAAGCTATTCTGCTTAGTAGTTTGAACTGCACAGCAGTCAGGTAGCATGCTATATTTCCTGCACAAATGAAATTAGGTTACATTAAGTACTGCATTAAGTCATAATTGAATGTAGAAACATCCATATGCCTTAATTGAACAGATACTGCCATCCAGTGGAAACGGGCTGAATTCGGGCTTTGATATTGTCTAGTAATATACATTTTAATTCAGTCTGTACACAATAGCTCCATGCTGTCTCTTTATTTGTATGTGAAACAGGCCCTTCGTCCGCTAAATACATAGGATAATGAGCTCCACATCTCACTCCTGTTTGCACATGACTCCAGTGACTGGGCCTAGGTGCCTAGAATTGACGGAAATACTTCAGGTTTCACGTAGATATTGTAGCATATTCACAATCTTCACCAGATCCATTTCAAATGGATTCTCTTTCTCCACCACACTCGAATCAGACCGCTACAGTCAATAGAAATTAAGAATAAGGACACTGAATATTCAGCAAGGACACATTAAATTGATAAAAAGTACAGTAAAGACATTTATAATGTTACAAACAATTTCTATTTCTTTTGAAATGCCTATTTATCTACGGTATATACTTATGAAGTATCCTGAAAAAAAGTATCACAGTTTCAACAGAAATATAAAGAAGGACAACTGTTCTGGATAGAACATTGACAATAATAATAAATGTTTCTTGAGCAGCAAATCAGCATATTACAATGATTTCTGAAGGATCATGTGACACTAAAGACTGGAGTAAAGATGCTGACAATTCAACTTTGCCAACACAATTACATTTTAAAATATATTACAATAGTTATTTTAAATTGTTATAATATTTACTGTTTTTATACAGTATTTTTGATCAAATACATGCAGCCTTGGTGAGCCTAAGCAACTTCTTTCAAAAACATTTTAAAAACCAACCCCAAACTATATAAATCATACTGATTTTTTTAAACTCACCACTCAAATTATGTTATTAAATTTTGAATTGAATTCTCAGATCCCACTGTTCATATTGTTTATAGACATTGATTGATTTGTTATAGTAATCTCGCTTTATTATCTCAAGGGTGAGACATGTTGTCGCGAGGGGACAATGGATAGGTTTGTTCTGTAGGTTCAGATATGAATATCTAGTAATATTACTCTGTTTACAAGCAGCGAAGTAGTTGCATATTTGGGGGTGGAAATGCACAAACAAATTCTGGAATAATGTGGTCTTGCTAGGGTCATTAAGACGGCAGCATTGTTAGCTTTCGCTGTGAAATATAGTTGTGTAGCGGAGCGCCTGGGGCGGGGAGGAAGCAGAGGATCTAGAGAAACACATTTCCCCTTTGCCTGCTGCTTTGAATGCTATTAATTTCATGCCTTGGATGAGTGAGCCGGGGCCCTTTTCTGGTGGACAAAAATAA
Source organism: Anabarilius grahami (assembly GCA_003731715.1). NCBI lineage: Eukaryota > Metazoa > Chordata > Actinopteri > Cypriniformes > Xenocyprididae > Anabarilius > Anabarilius grahami. Next base: position 4,805,365 of record RJVU01053643.1, on the reverse strand, counting down.
ATCTAATATTCATGTTTTGATTGGCTTTTCTTCATATTTGATATGGTTAAAATGTCATGATCTGTTTTTTTTCTTCCTTTTTTGTCTGAATGTTACACTCAGATATGGGTACGAGGCATAAGCAATTATTACAAAGAGTTTGTTTTCTTTAGTATGTAAATCGGGCCTTGAAATTATGCAGCGTTCATGTGTTTCCTGTACTGTGATGTTATTAGGTATAATCTGTAGCAGATTGGGATTCCACACTTGTTTTTGTGCTTACCAAGCTGCTAAACGGCCTCTCTTACAATCGCGTTCTCAGCCATTAGCGAATGTCGGTGCGACAAAAGGAACCTTTGATTTTGTTGACTCAAGTTCAGATGGTTTGTGTGGTGTGAGAGGTGAGCAGCAGGATACTGTCTGAGCCAGAAGGCAGAGCTGGCATCAGGTTCCTGCTGTCATTTCCAGCTGCCTGCAATAGCCTCATCAGTGACATCACTTCTCCATCGCTAGCGCACCAGCTCAATCACGCTCTCATCAGTATTCCACCCGTAAGAGGATTTCTCCCTCTCCTTTCTTTTCTCTCACGACAAAGATCCATTGCTCGCTTGTGCCACCTAAACACTCAACCCCTTCGACTCACTCCGATTTGACTTTGATGCCAATAATTTGCTTGATGTGGTCAAACAGTGGCACGTTTGGGGAATATTGACAGAGGATGAGGGAGAGAGCACGATAAAGACTTGTTCCGAGGATGAATAGACCGTTCCTCCGCTGTGCCCCAAGCTGACTTCATTGGTCTTATCAGGGTCCCGCAGGCACACCTGATAACTCTGAAGGGCAGAGGGATCTTTTGGGGCTCACTAGCTGGACCTCTGTGGTTAATTGTGTCCAGTGAGGACTGATGTCCAATCTGTCCATTGCAATTTAAGTATTTACGGAGACCGAGTCAGCGAGGCAATTTGGTTTCTTGCTGCAGTTGTATTGTCGGGTCATTGCGCATCAACCAGACTTGGACAGCGGGAAGGGGTTTTGTTTGCGACGGCTCGGTAATGCAGAATAAATAGAGGAGAGTGACCTTGATCATGGTGAATAAGAGCATGTTGACTGGTGGAGAAAGCAACAAATAAACATGCCGGTGTAAACGCCTTGTGACAAAAGGGGTCACTCACCTAATTGATTTTGCTCTTGGTGGAGCAAATGTATGCAAGGTGTTTTTGCAGGGTCAATGTGCTTTGAAAAATTTGAAACGGAAAAGCGCTGCACTGTATATTGAAGTGCACGGCCAATGGAAAAGTATATGTGATGTGGAATAAATGTATCAGTGCTGGAAACTTGAGGCGTCTTTTGAAATGTTGAAATTCATTGATTAGATGTGTCTTTGGGTAAACTGCATTTTGCGTTATGATTATATTTATTATCCTGCGCATAGGGATAACAAATCACGAAATAAGACTCAATCATGTTGAGTCTCTTACTTAGAGCAATTTTCCTCCATTACTGTCATCTTTATGATAATATACGCTTTTTTGAACCGCTAATGCAAGAACCTATTGCATACAAAATGTGTATTGCATTTATGTCACTTTGTCTTCCAGCTCCTTGGGACGCATCTTTCTCAATGGCCAATCAAGAGCAGTTGTCTGTCATCTTGGCTGTAGAGAAAAGCTAATCCCCGCTTGTGGAATTGTTCTGTCACTGGATGGATTGATTCATTCTTCAGTGTGCAGGGACCACTAACAACAGCTTGTCTCCCTCTGATTATATCTTAGCCTACAGATTATTGAGTTACAGACTCCAGGTACTGACCTTGGCCAAGTATTAATGTTTCTCAGTGCTGTACCTCCTTTCTGTAAACTGAGGGTTTGCTGTTCTAAGATAGCTGTTCTCAACTGGTGACCTAAAAACGGTGGCAGGTGTGTGGAGTAAAATGCAATTGAACATATTAATCATGTATAGTAACTAATCAGCCAATAGTAGACGTTTGTATAATTTTTTAAATGTATCTGTTTTGGTTATATAATTGTGCATGTTCATTTCCCCTATTTTTACTTGATGATGCCAAAACTAAAGTATTTAATAATGATGGCAATTTAATACATGCAATATTTAGCAAATCTCAAAATGAATATCCATTTCCATTCAAAATTAATATCCTCATATCCATTCATTCTGTGCATTTATAATGTTGTGATGCCTAAATTCACTTGTTGAATGTAAATTTATAGATTGATTTTTGTTTTTAGTGTTTTTTTTTTTTAAATTCAGTCAATAGTATAAAATTTTAAGAAAATATATATCCTGATATTATATTATATTATATT
>RJVU01053643.1:4771217-4802924 GCA_003731715.1 Anabarilius grahami | reverse complement strand
ATCATGTATCAGGATATTTTAAAATATTTTCTTTAAATTTTATAATTTTATTAAAAAAAAAACACAAACTAAAATCAATCATATTCATTGCACTCTAGCATTGTTATTTGACAGTTTTGTTTTTAGTTTTCTTCATTTACATTCTTGCACCGAAACCCTTCATTCCGGCATTAGTCACTCGTCTTGCAGATTGCCGCAAACTAACTGGCAGATGGTAGCTTTGTGATGGGGGTATTGTCTCTGACATTATGTTAAGAGGGTTGCTCTTGATCGAGTAAACCATTCGAAGGCTCGTGGAGGAGCTCAGCTGCGCGCAGTGAGGGTTTCATTTTGTCTGGGTGAAAAATCAGGGTTTATCTCTTATTCTTTGGTCAGCATATCTAGGCCCCAACCAATCGCATTTTGCTTGTCACATGACTGACATACACAGTGTGACAGCCCCGAGCTAGGTGAAGGCATGCTATTTCTACTCTGAATTCATACTGGCATTCTCCATTTTCTCAGCATAAAAGCCAGACAATGCTGGTGGATATTCATTTGATGTATCCCTGGTGGACAAAAAAAAAAAAGATGCACTTTTGTGTGTGAGCGTCTCATGCTCTCACAGCGCTTGGGGAGAAGTAAAATGGGTTTCTAGTACTTCATGGTGATGGGAAATGTACTGTACTGCAGTAGTGTGGTTGCGTCTTCCCTGCTTTGGAGTTGCATCAGTTAAGTCTGAACTCTTGAGCGGTGCGGAATGAATGTGCTCAGGTCATGCTCTCTGCCCTATTCTTCACATGTAAATGTGTCTGAACGTGCTCCGCCAGCCCGTGTGACTGCCTCTTGTCTGAAATTACCTTCACCTGCTGCACTTTCCGAATGAGAAATCCATTACAAAGGAAGAAATATGTTTGCAAAACACCAGAGGCTACATGACTAAAAATACAGTCTCCTAGGTGACTAAGCAAAGTTTTCACTGTCTCAAAGACATAAGCCTTTGACTTTGATTTTCAAAGGACTTTCTTTTCAATAGCACAGTGTCAAAATAAATATTGAGCTTATATATTTTGTAGCATCTTCGCCCTGGCCTTATTTTGGCTGAGTGATTTGGATGATAATATTTTAGTTTGTTTTGTTGTTGTTTTTGTTTATTGTCTTTTTTTCCCCAAGTATGGCAGTAACCATGGAAACGTGCAATTAAATGAGGGTAGGAAACAGCAGCCAGGCCTGTAGATGCTCTGAGCCAGTGTAGCCTGCTTGTGTGTTCACTGGATAGAATCCTTTCACGCTCCATCTCACCCAGTAATGCGCTTTATGAATTTTGAAGCAAACATTTAGCACTGCATTTTTTCCCCTTCTTATTTTCCCTTCTTTTCGGCGGCGAACGCACAGCGCAGCATGTTTCCAACGACAAAGGTTATTATGTGGCTGCCGCCACACTATTAAAGAGGAAAGTCATATCAATAGAGTGAATGAGAGTAGATCGGAGGGGAGCCGGTTAAATATTTCATGAAGGTTGTTTATCATGGTGTATGTATTACAGACTATACATAATTTAAGAAAGTAATATTGTGTCCCCCTACTTTGCTATTACTAACTCTCATATTTTAATGTCATTGGGAGGGTCGGGTGGTGCATTGTGGCATCCTAAATTTCCCACTTCTCTCTTCCTGTCTCTCAAAGCACAGCTCACAGTTTCAATTGACTTACCTTCCCAATACAAGTTATCAGAGCGGGGCCAGACCATTCTATTAAACTCAGTAAACGCTGTAGATGATAATGAGATCTCTGTGTGGGTGAATCAGAATCAAGGATTGATCAGGGCAGGATGTGGTGAGCATGGCTTTGGTGCAGCAGCATGCTGTTGTTTGGCTGGTTAGCCTGTCACCGCTAGCAGCTGCTAGTAGCTAGTTGATGTTGTTGTGCAAAATCCTATCTATCATCCCCAAAGCCATTACATTGGCTGAGACATTTTTATGTGTACTCTATTCAGCACCTATTACAACATTTTTGGGGTGTGTTTAAAAATATGCCGTTTGAATAACATATCTCATTAAAAGCTAAACATGTTGAAATGAAACATTTCCCTTTCTTTGTTTCTGTCAGCCTTTGGTTAGCAGGCTAACAGCTTTGCCTACTGGCTTAGCATAGTGCTAACTGTTTAAAGTAAACTCTTTTAGCAAGACATCAATATAATGCCAAGTATTTTTCATCAGGCTACTAGCTTAGCATTGTGCTAATTGGTGAAGAAGAGCATTTTTACCAAGATAAGGATATCACAATAATGCCCTAATAAGACACTTATATATGGAAATGTCTTCTTAATTTGCGCATTTTCATCTTGAATATGTATTTTTTACTCCGTTTTCTCATACAACATGAACATTACGATCACAACTGTTTCCCGAATCTATAGTAATTTTCTCGCACATCCATCATTCAAACCATGTTGTTTAAAACAATATAGTACTTTCGTTAAAGGTGTTGCGCTGGTGGTGGAGTAATAACTTCTGCTAATGAATAGATTTGAGATGGATTCATGTGAGATTATTGTTGTAAAAAACAAACCTGGCATCTGAGGACTACTTCGCTATTTTGTTCTCACCAAATAATGATGGAACTTGCGACCATAGTTGGCTAATGATGCTTTTTTGGAAATACACCCCAAGATATTTGTTAGTGAAGTGTTTGAGACTGTGTGTTTCATTGGTCACATGACATTTACGGTTCAATCGACTGGTTCAAAAAGTTATGTGGTGTCAAGATGGCACATTTCAGATTGTGTACTTCCATTGAGATTATTGGGAATACTAACATATAGCAGAAACCTTCAGTACTAAATGATCTGCTGCCTGGCCCATATCCGCCCACTGCCAACACACATTCTCTTTTTATTTCCTCCTCTCTTTTTCTTTTTCTCCTTCTCTCATTTTCTGTGCTGTTGCCTGTTGAGACCTCAAGACAGTCATTCACTCACATTGAAGACAGACACAAAAGCCCATTCTCTTCATCAGTCTCCATTCCCGTATTGCAGGAGATTTCTTCAGCGAGCTCTAACGAGCCCTCAGCACCCACAACATGGTGGAATAGAGGTCAATGACTCTTGCATCCATCAATATTATGTTCAACATTCTGTCCTGATGCCCAAGGCGTTTTATACACAAATGGAAGAAATATGAATGCTGCTCGAGATAATCACTGTGAAACTCGGGAGTGTGAAGGAGATGGCTGGAATTGTTTTATTGATTTGGCTATAAAGGTATGAGCAGTGCTGCACCATGTGTTGCCACGTTGATGGATGAGGCTCCGTGGCCCCACTCCAGAATAAAGAACATACCCCTGTTTTAGGTAAAGATGGTGGAAGGTAGGCCGAAATCGAGATGGTAGCTTTAAACGTGCCTGACAGCATTCATCATGCTGCCTTTGTCTTACAAAGACAGGCCACCGATCGGTATACCCATCAACAACCCACCCAGCACACTGAGGCATTTCAATCATACCGACAGCAGTTACAGCATGATCCCAAAGGTATTCCTGCATTTTGGTATCGGCAATCTGCGTATTAACAAAATTACATGGCTGCGAATGAAGCGGCTACAAAGCAACAACGCCACGCTTCTGTCACGGCGCCTCTCGCCTCATTAATTTAAATCATAAAGTATCAGCTCAATTAGATAAGCATTCATCTGCCATAGATTGCGATCTTAATTCTTGCTGGGGCTCCGCCGGTGAGTCACACGGTTTTGAACTTGAGAGTTTGTCGTGGATTAGTAGCGAGATGGAATTTTCTCTCTCACAAGGCAGAGAAGTCACTTCCATTACCCATCTCCCTCAATTAGGCTCCGAGGTAGGGAGCAGCTTGGGGCGTCGAGGCCCTGACCGCCTCTCCTGGGGAAAGCAACTGTTAAGTGCTTCAAAGTTGTTCTAAGTAAATAAGATGATGAAACAGTGCGGGCTGAATTGGGGAGGACGGCAGAGTAATAAATGAAAGCAATAAACAGAATCTGATGAGATTATCCTAAGATAATAGTCTAGAAGGCTAACTCCGAATTGCATTGCTGTTCATATTTGAATATATATTGAGTTTCTCAGTGCACGCTAATCTCTCTATTGACTTCTTTTTTTTTTATTGCACAATGGAAAGCCACAGCCCTTGAACTTTTCAGACAAATACGAGTTATTGTCACCATCAGGCAATTTGGCGATCAAGCGGTGTCTCTTATTTAAAGAGGGAGGAGGTAATTACGGGAATGGCGGATAAATAATTTGTGCAGATTCAAACAGCCACACAGACAATGAAGAGATGTGGCAGGCCCCCTGCCAGGAGCGGCAGAGAGAGAGAAAAATCCTCTTAGCTTATTCCTGGATATACTGTACGTGACCAACAATCTCCTCGACCGCTTTGCCTTGTCATCGCTCAACGTGTCAACGTTACAATTATTACTTAACCGATTCGGAGGCCCGAGCACAAAGGTAGAGCTGTTGCGTGTAATAGGAACAAATTAAACAGATGAAAATGAAATCGAAATGTCTCCTTTCAGTTCTCCCTGGCATTGTGCACCCCTCTCATTTAATGCACTCTTATCGCATGGGCATGAAGAACAGCATATTCAATAATGGCAATTTATAGACACTGCCGCTGCTTCTGCTACCTACGGCCCAGATTCTATCAGCTTATCGTAAGAGTCGTCCTTGACGCGCTACAGTATATGTGCGGCTAACTCGTCTGCGTGCCTTCCGTGAAATACTAAGCCTGTGATAACCATGTACCGGCATCTGTCAATCACAGCACGGGACAAATCAGTCAGAAATCAAATTAAATAAGACAAGAAAGCGGAAATAAGGGAACAAATATACACCACGCAGATGATTCCAACACTGTTTGTGCTTGTAAAAACGAGAACTGAATAATCCCATTAGCGACCTGGTTGGAAGCAAGAGGCACTGTGGAAACAAATGGCATGTTGCCAATTTTAATTTGTGTAAACGTATAGGGGTGCGCCCGGGGAGACCTGGATGAACGGTAACCCATTACCGATATTGTGTTGGAGGCTCATAAATAACCATAAATGTTGCCAAGGAGGAATCTCTAATCCACTGTACAGAACTGTCCATCTCTAGCCTCTGTCCTCTTCCTGTCCCCTTGCTCTCATTTGCACCTAAAGTGGGATGCTGTGTGTTAACACACAGGGCCCTACAAGGTGGCCTATTTTGTAATGTGTTGGGTATTTAATGCATGAGGGAATAGCGTCACGGCTTGAGGAACGGCACCAAGAAAAAAAAAAGTGGGGCTCTATGGTGTCTCTTAGATGAAAAGGATTCAAGTCTGGTGTTAAAGTTTATTTCAGTCACTGGCGGTCTAAAAAATTATTTTTAAAAATGTAAATGCTAGACTCTCCAAACACAACGTGTTTTGCTTGAAGGACGGCTGTCAGCTAATAAACATCCCAGGGCTATTAGTTAATAATTTTGACACCTGGGGGGGGAAACATGTTCAAAATGACACTGCTGATGATGAAATGATAAAAAAGCTGCATGCATAAAAACACTCTAATAAACATTGTGAAGCACTAAGAAATTGGAATGTCAGGGCAGGATGGAATACATATTAAACATCATGTCTCACGGCACTTCAAAGCAGCAGGGATGTAGTTACATAGAGGTCACCTATGACAAGTCCTTTAGTCTCCCTGCCTGATGCAGCTCTGTGGGGGCTGCTGCTAACCCAATTTATGTAGACTGTCACCGGGATTTTGCAGCGGTGACTGCTATCACACTGATCTACACTAGCCTCCTGCTGCTCACCAGGAAAAAAAGGGAGATATTTTCTTGTCATAGGGTTGTCAGATGTCACAGTTGCCAAGGACCTTGCAGTCGACTAATGCCTTTCAAGTTCTCGACCTCATGCCAGGGATGGGGTAAGTCCGAGAGAGGCCTCGTGCTAAACTTATCAGCAGTGACTGCTAAGAGGCATGAGATTGACTACCGTGATTTCATTTCATATCAAAGGCAGGGTGCAGTTAGAGCGGCCTACTTAATACGGTGGGGTTAACGATGGGGGAATTCACGTGCTATCCGACAGCAATATATATCTGTCAGATCTGTTAGAGGATAAAAAAGATGGCTGAGGAGATAATGATACAGATATGGATGTGCAAGTGGGTTTGTTGTTTTTACCCAATTTCGCTCAAATGAAGTGGAGACCGGGGAGTGTTGAAACACACTTTTATTTCAACGCCATTGTAATGGAAATATAATAATACCAATAATAACAAAATTCCACAACTGTCCATTAACTGTGTAAATTAAAGCTGCAGTCCGTAAGTTTTGCCTCTTTGTCGCCATCTTTGTTTGAAACCTGCAATTGCAGTTATTTGTGGAATTATCATACATGGGTTGTGTATCGGCATGGATGAATCTAATGTTTGCTGTCAGTCACCACACTGGTGTGGATACTGTGCTTTGGGATCACAGATTCTACATCTTAGATGTATGACCAAAATAAGAATCTTCACTGGAAAATATAATCTGAACAAGTAAGTAACATGTATGGCACTTTTGTTCTGACCAACTGAGAGAAAAAGCATTACAATAAATTGCGCTGCCAATGGTGATTAAATCTAACAATCGCTTAGCTCGGATCATGTCAAACCATGCAAATTATTATTACTGTTATACTTTGTTCTCAAATTATTAATGTTAACAACATCAGCATTGTGTGACTGTGTGTATTTAGTGTGTAGTGTTACCTGTAGATTTCAATTTCTGTAGCCACTCCGCAGTCCGAAGTCTTTTGCTTTTGACTACGGGGGAATATCCAGTTGTCACTCTAGGTCATTTGAACCTTTTTTGGATTACAATCCGCCATCAAAATGATAAGTTTAATTATTGCAGCTGCTGTGAGAAAAGGCTATAAATGATCCGCTACCAACAACATCTTCACATGCCATATAGTCTACTAGCTGGGACTCCTTCCTTTCTGTTTACTGACGTGACGTAATGACGCGAAGACGAATGGCTGCATGCTCGAATTTCCCACGGAAACCCACCAGTACCGATTTTATTATGAAACATTATTACAAGCTTGCCGTTGTGAATCGGGCTAAGGATAGAAGATAGTTTTGAACACTGGCTGGTTATGTACTTGCTCAAAAATTGATTTTGGATCATTTTTAACCAAAACTTTACCGACTGCAGCTTTAATATCAAGTACAAAGAGTGTTGTTGTTAAATCCCATTTTTTGGGTTGTAAGAGCAATTAGGCATTTTAAATTGTATACATGTCATGTATTTTGATAATCAAATTTAATTAAAAAACATAAATTATAATTTTTTTTAAACAAATAAAATTTCTATAATTTTTATATATGATAAATGATGATAAAATAATTGTTTATCATTTATAATGATTAAAAAAAAACAAAAAAAAAACAATTTAATTTAAGTTTAAGCACACAACTGAATCATTTTTTTCCGATGATTTTATTTATTTAATTATTTTTTTATTTGATTTCATCTGTTGTCATCTCAGAGGGTGGTGTGACCGTTATTTCACTTCCGTCGCTTGTTTCTAATCAAGAATTCATGGACTCTGAACATATGACATATCATAAATACAGCACGGATCTTATTTAAGGTGAACTGAATGCATTTATATATGTAGGCTGTAAAAGAAACAGGTAACTAAACAGAACAGAACTTTCAGCCCGAATGCATAGCTCAGCATTTGCCACTTAACTAGATCGACTTGTGGTGCAGAAAAGCTGTAGGATTCCGTGCATCTCTTTCGAGTTGTTTACACTAAACCCCTGAGCCAGAGTCAGGCTCAATGGTGTGAACTTGTGAAGGATCACAAGGATGACTGTGGCACAGGCGCGTGGAGTGACAGATGCAGTCATTTACATGGCACCACGTGGATACGGTCCACTGACTATCACTCGCGCGCTCTCCGTTGCCCGTTCTGCCTCTCTCCGCGCGCAATCGGTTTACCTCCACTGAGAAAACAGGAGGCACTTTTCCTTTGCGTTTTCGCTGCCCGACCACAATGAAATCTTGGCAGCTAATTGCAGTCGTGGGAGATGCCCTTCAGGTAAGACACATGAGAGGTGGGGAGAAAGGAAAATGAGCGCGTTGGTTAGAGGAGGAATTTGAACGCGAAATCGTGGGATGTTTTCAGTGCGCCGCCGTTAAACCTTCAGCCGACACGTTTTTCTTCTCTTTCGACTCTCGCTTGAGCCTTATTGCAACATCAAAGGTTAGTGGTGACATCTCAATAGCTTGGCTTGTATTCTTGCATCTTGATGCACGCCTGAGGTTTGTGGCGTTGAGGGACATTTCTGAGGGACTTGAGAGAGACCGGTGCTTTCTGCATGGCATGTGTTTTGGGTTCAGGCATGCTCGCCGAGATCTCTCGAGTTAAGGAATGGTCCATATCTCATGCTCTGTCTTTAATGGTCGATGCCAGTACACTCGTACCATTTCTAAAGGACTTTGCGAGATACGTAAACCTCATCTTAACTATCACAAAGTTACCTGCTTGATTAAACAGTCTTGAGATCAATAGGGTTTAAATGTTACAGCATAAGTTCTCTGTATTATTTCCAAGGACTTTGCTGGTTCACCTGCTACTGGAAAGTTCAGGTTATTGTGCATCTTCTCACACTGAGATCAATAAATGCATCTGTACTTGACAGTGGGAGTCAGGAAGAAAATGGAATTTGAAATATGAAATAGTGTTACAAAGAAGATGACACAAACAATAACACCTTTTAGGTTGTCACTTGGAGACAGAATGATGACTGCTTTCTTTCTCACTGCCTTATGCTGTGGGAATAGAGTAGTCTTTCGTGGACGTTAGTCACAAACTGACTGTTTTGAGCAGTCAACTTCTCATGTAGACCTCATTTCATATAGGGATTAAAGCTAGAGAAATGCATCCTCTTATACAGTCTAGTAGTATGTAGTGTAGTAGCCATGTGTGAACCGTTTGTGGTGTAAAATTTGAAATGTGATTATAATTATTGTTTCATATAATACAGCATTTTCCCAGATTATCATTACAGTTACTTCTGCTGAGTTAGGATGGCAGGTGTGATTTACACAGGTATTCGTGGACACGCAGACCCTGGGTTCTGTTTTACGAGAGCGATTCTAGCTTCCAGTTTAATCAGGCTCTGGTTTATTTGAAGCAGCCTGGAGAAGAGGGCTTAACCTTTTCCCAGGTTAACAGCAGAGACACTTTCACTCGAGTGGTTTACTCTGAGTCTGATTAATTCCACTCTGTCACTAATGCATGGTCAGAGACTTGTCACATTTAAAACCTTTAAGACATATTAGATATTGTTTTGACTCTAAAATAGTGCATTGTCTTGCACTATGTTGAGTTGCACAGTGACAGTGGAATGCAGCTAAGCCACTCTTGATCTGTGTTTGTCCTGCATTTGTTTAAACGAGCCACATCTGACTGTTAACAACACAAAGCTCTGTTATATATACATAAGACAGTTATAATGTCTTAAATCACCTGAAAGCAGGCTCAATACACAGCGTTTCATTGTGACAGAGGGTGTATTTTGTGTTTAACTAACACTAATAGTGTAATAATGTAATTAAGAATCTGCTGTTTTCGTTTGTTAGCCATATAGGCAAAAGAGCACAAGAACCTACAATTTTGACTCGTAATTGTAATGCTTAATGGCCAGCTGCAATAAAGGAGTGCTCCCTGCACCCTGCTTAGTAGATGGCAAAAGACCAATTTTCATTCTGGAGTCAATGGTTAAAATCGTGGTTTCCCACAGAGGAATATTATGCACAGAAAACAACAGCTGAGCCCGTAGATGGTCCTACACAATGCCGATGTTTTTCTTTTTACAACAAATGGAGACTGAATCACTATGGCTATGACACAGTGCCAACAAATGGAAGAAAATGTGCCAAGATCCATGGCACAACAATATGTCAAAACGCTCTGTATGGTTTCTCCATGCCTCAGATGATTTATGGTGTTATTTTCCACACCAAATGAATTTGGCACTAATAGATGAACTTTTAAACGCTTTCCTGAAAAACTCTGAAACTAACACTCTCAATGTTTTGAACAAGGGAAAAAAAGGTTCTGATTGGCAGCATTCGTTTGTGTATTTTTTTTCCAATTTATTTTCTACATTTATATCACAAAGCAATAACCGTATGTCTGCTGCACAGCATATAGAAACATATAGCTTTGTGACATTCTGGCGAAGGAATTTGGTTACTGAATAAAACCGACATACCAGAAAGAGCTCAAATTTCAAGATCCATTTCCTTCAAATATAGTCTACTTTGACTTGTAATGTCAGGCAGTTATAAAGCAGCTACCAGAGGAACATACTTAAAGGGAGGACATGGCAGAGCAGTGCAAATCATAAGGCCTGATTAAATGCTGTCAGTCAAATTCTTATCTGCCCAATCAGGACACTTGGCTCTTTTGGTTCAGACGGTATTGAAATAATGATAACTACTCTGAAGGAAATGATTTGTATTATTTTATCTTATTTATAAAGCTTGCTATCTAACCTGGCTCTTTTACCTGCCAATTTTGCTTAAATATTCTCTTTTCATTTTTATTTTCATCAGACTGTGATATCGAAATGGAGCATTAGTCCTTAAGTTAAAAATCTCCTGAAGAAGCAATACCTTAGGTCTCAAATGCTGTTTGGTTGTGTTATGAATGTAGATAATGACAACTGTTTTTCATTCTTTGCAGACTTGAGACCTTTTGAGTTGTTCCTTTCAAATTGTATTATGTTTATTGTGACTATTAATAAAAAAAAACATAATTATTTTTTATGTATATTTAAAACAAATATTTGCATCAATATAACTCTGTAACTGGCTTGCCCAATCAATTTACTGAACCAATTCGGTACCAGTCATTTGAGGTTGCAGGCTGCTTCACAATGCTACATTTATATGGGCTGTGGAGAAAAGTGGAAGATTATATCAAACAATAGCATGTTATGGGGAGAAAAGACATGGGTTAGTCCTGCAAAGTGGGAAGCTCATACATGAAAAATATTAATTGACCTTTTAATTTTGATACTTTTGTCACATTTTTATTCTTTATGCTCACAGTAATTTCCAGAGAGAACATGACAGATAAGTTGTACATTGACAGTGACGTTTGTCATTGACTTCCACACAAAACTGTTTAACCTTCTCTATCATACAATGGAGTTTTTTTTTAAAGCAGTCTGTTCGAGAATGCAGTCTAGACATTGTTCGTTGAATCTGGTCTTTTCTAGCAGTGCATGATGGAGATTTAAAAGCACAGACATGTGATGAATCTCATTAATGTGATGTACCAAACAAGAAGCCTAGTGCTGGGCGATAAGCAAGTGATTTATTGTGTAATCCCAGAGGGCGAACTGTAACTGCAGTTTCAAGAAGAAAGTATCCATGTTGGTTGTTTGTTGTCCTGGGTTATTAAGGGTTTCCAGTGCAATCGATACTGCTGCTTGTAGATGGTCTGTGAATGAAGAAGACTGACAGAATAGCTGGTTAATAGCCTCGGGGAGGGAGATGCTTATTTGCCTGGAGAAGAAACCAGTTTATTGGAATGTAATGGTGTATGTTGGCCCTTGTGGCAATGGATTTCAGGATAATCTGTTTTTAATCCCAACTCTGTTTGCATTGATAAACACGCGTTCACAAATCTTAATTGGCCGTGGATTGTAGCGCTCAAAACCATTAGCATTTAACACCTGCATCATCCTCTTAAGAAAGCACCCCCAGCACATGGTATCACAGTTGTAGATCTCATGCTGGCACAGTTATTTGTGCTGACATTTTTAATGTAATTGAAATTATGTTCACGGTGGGCAGAGTTAAATCTCTATCTCTATATCGCCAAACCGTTAAGAGAGGATAAAGGGATGAAGATGTGGTGACACCTTTCAAAGGTGCTTGTTTTAATCAGTGTTAAACGAAATCATAGATGGCCAAACAAAACAGTGATTTAATTAAACCTAAGTGGAATTTGCCCAGTGTTGTGCAAGATTATATCTCCTCTGCAGAATTCTACCCCCTTTAGACCATTTGTAATGCCTGTTAAAAGAATTTATCACATTATGATAGTCTCTTCTTCTACATAATTAAAATAGCCTTTCTGGTTATCCTTCTGTAGCACTCTTGGTAGAAATGGTACAAATAAAATTATGCGGTTTTACATTTGATTTCAATTTCCGAATGTTGTTCAGTTGTATTTATTTGGGCTGCTATTGCTAATTTGCTTTTTTTAAAAATTTTTTATTGTATTACTGGCTGTACACTTGCCTATAAAAATGTTTGAAATTTTTATTAGTTTAGTCTAGTTTATTAGTTAGTTGTTCTTTTGGCTGCTTATTTTTGTTTATGGTATTCAGCTGCAACAGAATGTTTTGCATAAAGACAGAATCTGAATAAATAAATATGTTTGATATCTAAATGTTCGATCGAAAATCGGAATCGATAAGCAGAATCGGAATTGGAATCGGAAATTTCTAAAATTCAAACGAGACCCAGCCCTAATTAAATTCTTCATTTAATAACTGAAATATTTAACATTTTTAATTACATTTCAGTTTTATTTTTTAACGTTAAACATTGTTGTAACTACATGTAGTGTAAGTGCAAATGCGATGTGTATAAGTTAAGTTTCAGGTTAATTTGGTGTCCGTATGCTATGCTAGTATGTAAAGCTAACTAAAACAGACATTAATGGTCATTATTATAATGTATTTCAAACGATATATCGTAATGTGATTTTGTAGGAATTGTAATCAGGCACTAAAGAGAGAGTACTCATTAAAAGTTCTTTGAGCCAGATCTTTTGGGGTCTTAAAGGATGTCTGATTTTTCATGACACTGGCTGCATCCAAAAACCTAGACAGCTGACTTGTTGCCTCGCTGTCTTATCAGGCAGTGACTTAGGCAGTGTTTGTGCATGAAGGCACCTCACAAAACTGATTTCAGACAGACTTCTGAGGCAGCGTAACAGTTTAATGATCTACATTTAGGGAACTAAACAAATATTGAATTACTACAGTAGTAATTTCTCTCTAGAAATGACATCAAAAGTGGAAAATGTTGGTCAAAAACGTACATTTATACACAAACTGACCAGCAAATGCAACTTTCGGATGCCATCTTTATTTTTCTAGCTCAACTGTCACAGAATGGAACGCACAGGATTGTGGGATATCAAAGGCAGCGAAGGCTACATCTATGCTACCATCAAAAATCAATCAAATGAAGGTATCTCAGGAATTGAAGCTAACATTGGATTCGTGCCTTGATGCCTTCCTACATTGAAATGTGTCCTCTGAAGGCAGCATTTTCCAGTTTTCGGACCCAGCCCTCGTTAGTTTCTGCTAGGTTAATTGGCTAGTGAAATCTTAAGCTAGTAAGGTAATCAGATAGTGGTGGTATGCTAAGATAGTAGGCTAGCTTGCAAGCTCACTGAAAAAAAAATAGCTTTGGTTATATGATATGTGACATATTTTGATTGAATTTGAATTTAATTGTCAAATTGACGTTAAGACAACATATTTAATTTTTAAATTGTCACAAAATGTATTCTTTATTATTGCACAGTTCTGTAATATTTAAGAAAACCCAACTGACCCTCCTTACATACAGTATATAAAGGGATGTGGACGATATAGCAATTTTCAACTGCTTGATTTGTCAATTGTTGCAAAATGTAAACAATATTATCAACCAGCTCTAATCTGCTTAATGACTATAAGGTGTGAAGATATTAAAACAATTAATAAAATCACAATGTTAATTAAACATTAACACCATGATTTTCTGTGAAGCTGCTTTGAAATAACGCGTGTGAAAAGTGCTATACAAATATAACTGACATAACTTGACATAGATTTTTTTAATTAGGCACCAAATAAAGCTCCCATTTAAAGTTATATCAGCTTTAAAGTTATATCAGTTAGATCCTGCGGGGTGACCGAATCTTTCCTGACACCATGAGTCATCGATAAATGCCTTCATCACTAGCAAAATTTGTATGTTTGACATGTTACAGTTAAGTGAAGAAAAACACGCCACCGCATTGACCTTCAGTCTCCGTGTACATGACATTCGCTGACGGGCATTAGCGGCGCGCTTAACATCTCCTTTAATTTGTGTTTGTTTGTATATGATTTAATTGGCTCTGTGTGTTCGTTTAGGCTTTTGTATTTGAGGAAGGGTTACTTGTCACGTCAGTCTTAATGGACATCAAGAGCTCATAGCTGAATGTTGGGCGTTTTGTCCTTAGGTGCTCTGAGGTTGGGGCCTGCTGGTGATGATCACAGTGATAATTCAAAGTGATTTCACACAGCATGGTTTTGTCAGACCAGTCACCAACACCCCGTGGCACGGCTACACGCTCATGTGTCTTAAATCCGCCAGAGGCTTTACCATGGTGTGGTACACCAAGCCTTACTCATAGGTCAGATGAGTCATTGCTTTAGTTTTTCTTTTCGTTTACACCGTAACACAATCTGAAGGCTTTTTTGGGAAGCGTGATTATGGATTGAGGCTACTCTACCTCTTATTTTAGACATCAGGGAGATCTCATGAGGTAGAGGCTCTTAAGCTTTTTGTATTCAGTGGAAGTACAGTGCAATACGTCAGGCTAACTCTGGGCATAGTGCTGAGGCATGCTTTTTTACAGTTTTTTACATAATTAGTTCAGACTCCACTTATTCAACATAGAGGACTGTTCAAATTGTGAAATCACCCTGAGCTGTAGAGAACCTTCTCTGAACTCTAGAATCAGCACTCCCTCGGTTCTCATCTACCTGAAAATGTTTTTTTTTTCTCCTCCTTTTTATTATTTCCTTATTTCTACCCCCTCTCCTTTTTAAATGCTGACTTTTCACATGCTGTGTGCCAATTATTTCACGCTGTCTATGCGGCCTTGCATTCTCTCCTTATCGCAAATGGAAGAAAAGTCTTCAGCTGGTTATCAAAATGCTAATGCGCTTGCAAGGCAACACATTAGTCTTCCCCAGTAAAATGTTATTAAATGTGGTCTATTTAATCTTGTAAAAGTGCCACTATCTCTTCAGGATTTCCAGATGTTTGTGCTTTGCTCGTACCGTCCATCTTCATTCCGATGCAGGGGGTGGTGGCTGTAGTTGCCTGAGTGAAAATTGCCTGTTGTCCTCAATCTTTTTAAGTGAAAGCTGTAAAACAGAAGAATCTTTATGTTAAGCAGTTATTTTGAATGGGAAGAAAACCAGTTTAGGGGTTAGCCCGAAGAAAAGGAGGGCGGCTGTGTGTAGGGTGACTAGCGCAGGCAATAAGCAAAGTTTATTTTGTAATATACGGTCTGTGTAAAGCTGCATTTTCCTGAGTTCAAAACAAACAATTCATCTGTCTGTCATCAGTATTGCTATGACAGCCTGAATATATAGTTCGCTTGTGAAGGCAAATCACTCCTTTCCCTCCGTTTGCACTGGTATAAATGGTCATAAACTGTTGGTGTGCCTTTGTTTGCTGTCAAAACAGAGATGAAAATGTTCCTTTCCATTAAAAGTGCATCGAACAATTGCTTTTGCATATTCTTTTAATGACATTAGTTTCTCATCAGCATGCACTGTACAATAAGTAATTTGAAATCACATTTCCCCTTGGAGTTGGGATTTGGTGCCGCACCAAATGAGGGATTGGGCCGTGCTGGTAAACGGTGTTAAGATTCTGTCCTGACCTTTGATTAAACCTCTCCTGCGGGCTCTGTCTATGTTGCTGTCAGACAGACGTTTGCAGGATTCACAGGATTATGGGGTATTATGCAGATGCCGTTCCTTAAGACAACATACATTTTCTGTTTAAAAAGCACCAGCGAGGCTGGAATTGCTTGGCATTTTTGCTGCTTTGATTGACATTGGGGTGGGAGACTTGTCTTGAAGGGTTCAAGCTGTTGTTGCTTGTTGTGATTGGCTCAGACGGCTACAGTAGCATGTATGTCTGTGAGCACTTTGAGACCAGATGTTGGCGTTATCCGTCATGTTGGAGCTTTCAGCTGGTACTTGGAGATCACAGATGATATCAGGTGGATATTAACTCTAATGTGCTCAGCCATTTCTCCATGAAGCCTTACATTTCAGGTCCCACTAGACGACATCCCATCTGTTGAAATTGTGCTGTGTGGATTATTATCCAGCAGTTTGACATGAATCAGGTTTTCCTCTAGTGCTCCTGGTCACATGTTCTGAGTTATTTTTATCATGCTTTTTTTTTTGCAATCTTCTCCTTAACTTTATTTTGCGCCTGAAACACGACGTGTTCCTCCAACCCCAGTGTGGATTGCTGGTAAAACCCTTTGAGATGAGATTCTTTTTCATCAGAGGTTTTGTGATGTATTCTAAATCTGCTTCTTTGGCTTCATCCTCATCCACGTTGAGCCGCGGAGGTCGCTGCCGAATCTCTTTGGGTTTGGCGTGCATGGTGAGGTTTTGATGTTTATTTTGCCATGGGCGACGAGAACCTGTGCCAGAACAGAATTGGCAGTGTATCAGCCAGAATGAATGTTATGCAACCTGTGACAACTCAGAGGACTGTGTTGGTGTGAAATATCAATATGCACAATACAACAGCACATAAAACGCCACATGGCAGTGTAAACAGAAACAAACTGTGTCAGGGAGATAGTGAAGATAATCCCGACATCTATGGATGAAAATGGGATTCGCAAAGGTGACTGATCAAGAGATGCATGTGAAACGCAAAGCTCGACCTCTCCGTTTACATCCAACTTGTGGTACAGGCTGTTCTTTTGGCATCCACGTGGCTGTAGATCAGGTTTTATGGTACATTTGTGGCGCTTGTCATCGTTTTATGCTGTATGGTCTTCTCTGTGAGGGGAAAAAAATACTCAGAAAAGCCATTGATGTGGATTATAATTTTAATGCCCCACAGATTTCATTTGTTTATTTTATTATGTTAATGAATATCATAACAAGGGATTCCTAATCCTCACGGCGACTGTTCCTGCCTTTTCAGAGAGAATTTCTGATGAACCTTTTTATCTCTAATACACAGCACGTGAGGCTTCATAACAGCCCGTCGAGACACCGCCACTCATTTTCTCTCAGGTGAGCCTTTAATTGCATCTTCCTTACTCGCTGACATCTTTCCCATCATGGTGGGCTGCTCTCCTATGCGACTCAGCTCGCACTTACTCAATAAGTGGAACGGTGGCAGCTGTCATTGCATGCCTTATTATTACTGAAAAAGACTTTCTAGTCCTTAAAGATCTGCCGACTATCGGCCTTGCTTCGATTTAGCAAACATCGCAGATGCTAGACATCCTCTTACAGCCATTTTGGCAGACCCCAGGCCCCAGCGAAGGGAATCCACTTCTAGGCGAGGAAAACGGCTCTTAATCGCCCTCCATAAACTGCCTGGCTGCTGTAAAACAAAAATCAATTTTTTGCTCCAGGATAATTTTGGGGTGTAATGGCGAGCATCTGACAGATAACTTTTGGCTATCTGTATGAAAGGTCACCGCCGATAGACTTCTGTCACGTTGATGCGTCGCTGGGGATGCGCAGGCTATATGTACTCTAAACTAGGAACACCCCGCTGGGAGGAGCTCTGCTACTGTATCGCTTCCTCTTGTCGCAGCTCAATGCGCATTCACAGAGTTCCTAAATTGAGATTAATAATGTCATCTACAGCTCGAGTTTACAGACAGCGGTTTCCGCCCCTCCTCTCCCCACCTTCAAAGTCCAGCAGATTCCCATTTGAAAATACATAGAATGGGCACAGGGAATATTAATATTCTTTACAGACCACATGCATACACAAGCATCATCAATTTTCCAGACTTGTTTGTATACATTGACTCTTTGACATTCAAACCAGAGGTATCCTCCCCCACCAGCGCGGAATGAGCGGACAGCATGTGTGTGAGAGAGTGCGTGGGCAAAGTGTCATGGCTGCGCAGTGCCAAGAACAGCTCCCCACATTGTTAACTGTGTTCACTGTCTGCAGACGTCTGCCTGGCTGTGGATCGCATGAAGCTTAGGACACTATCATGAAGGACAAGTTCAACTTTCATGAAGCACAAAGCCAGTTTTCCTTTCATATTTATTTTTTAATTCATTGTGAAGCTGGGTTGTGCAGTAGAAGAACTGTTTTCTATTTTAAAATGTTTTAAATGTAATTTAATTCTGTAATGACAAAGCTGAATTTTCAGCAGCCTTTACTCCAGTCCAACTACCTATTTCTCTGTCTATCATTTAATGTTTAAATTTTTTAAAATACAAATTGCTATAGGTGTTAAATATGTGATTAATTTAAATTACTTTCTTACAGTCAAATTCAAATAGCACGCTGTTGTACATTAAAGGATTAGTCCACTTTCAAATACAATTTTCCTGAAATTAAGGTTTTTGATGAAAACATTCCAGGATTATTCTCCTTATAGTGGACTTCAATGGCCTCCAAACGGTTAAAGGTCAAAATTACAGTTTCAGTGCAGCTTCAAATGGCTTTAAACGATACCAGACGAGGAATAAGGGTCTTATCTAGCGAAACAATCTGTCAACTTACGGAACGAACGCAGCGCCAGTTCCGTTTTTTTCCGTAAGTAGAATAGGGAAGGCGTAGGACATACAGCGTAAGCGTTTTGAGGA
Source organism: Anabarilius grahami (assembly GCA_003731715.1). Lineage (NCBI taxonomy): Eukaryota > Metazoa > Chordata > Actinopteri > Cypriniformes > Xenocyprididae > Anabarilius > Anabarilius grahami. The sequence goes on along the minus strand of RJVU01053643.1, from coordinate 4,784,277 downwards.
ATATGGAAAGCGGAAGCACGTGCAAGGTGATCATTTGTGTTTATAAAGCATGTACAGTTGTATTTTTTTTCGAAAATGACCGATCGTTTCACTAGATGAGACCCTTATTCCTGGTCTGGTATCGTTTAAAGCCCTTTGAAGCTGCACTGAAACTGTAATTTTGACCTTCAACCTTCTGGAGGCCATTGATGTCCACTATAAGGAGAATAATCCTGGAATGTTTTCATCAAAAACCTTAATTTCTTTTTGACCGAAGAAAGAAAGACATGAACATCTTGGATGACATGGGGGTGAGTAAATTTTATTTGAAAGTGGACTAATCCTTTTATGTCACTCTGAGCCAATTAAAAAACAAAACAATAAAGCATTCTTTCTTTTAATTTTTTCAATAGTGATCATGAGGCAGATGCAGGGCTGCAACTCTCTGTGCGTGTTTTTTTTTAAAGACTCTTTTTTTTTGCACCCACTAATTTAATATAAAATATCAACACAATTCCCACAGGCTTTCATAGTTAAGTTTATTAACGTGGCATTTAACTGTGGAAGTCGAATCACCTTCATAGACTGAAAAATCCTTGAAATTCTTAGAACATGAGAAACAATGAAATCTTGAGATTTGTGGAGAATAAAAGCTTCCCTCAACACCGCATCAGTGACTTGGCTTATTTCATCTGCGCCTCATTCTCTCCCACTATTTCATTTGTTTCACTTCCAAGGACTTTTGAAATAACAGTGCCAATTTGTGGAGCACGGTTTTTCCGGGTAATTATAATCCAAATTAGCCTCTACTTGATGTGTCAGAGTTTTCCTGAAATGTGGTGGCTATGCTTAAATTTATTTTGCAGTAGTTATTTTAAAAATTACAGTCATTAATGGATATTTTAAGCTTCTCCGTTCTGGTGACTTATTTCATTGTTTAGGTAAGTAATTCAGCACACTTTTGGCAGAGTAGGCCAAAAGTGATCAGATACCAAATATGCTTGTATGTAGCTGGTATTTTTTCAGGCAAGCTTCAGTTAAATCCCAGCTCTGTACGTGACGGCGGAGAAGTTTTAAAAGGAAACCATTTGCTGCCGACTGGCTCGCTGATGGCGATAGCAGCAGTGGTGTATCAGTTGACTAATTGGAGAGGCTGTCCTCGCAGTGTTCTCTGCAGAGCCTGTTGTTTTGCTCATTTGGTGTGACAAATAGCAAGCCTGTGGAGGATGCAAGGCCTGGGTGCTGTTCTGACCTATGACATCTCATTTGTTTCTGATAAATGGCCATTTTCTGGAGGTGCATGGTTCACTTGAGAGGCAATTGCCAGGTATGAGTCGCCTTCTTCGGTGACATCAAAAAAAAAGCCATGGCCTTCCAAGACTTGGCCAGAAATTGTTGCTTTGCTGGTTGCTCTTGCAACACTATGTCAAGCAGCTCCTGGTGTAATAATTAGATCTGATCATTATGGCAGCTGTATTCATTTTCATGATTGGCTTATACTTTTAAAAAAGCATGTAAAATGTATGTTTATATTGACTTCTGCACATTTGTTTCGCCATCATTAGCTTTGGGTAGTTCCAGGCAGTGTTTTGCAAGCTTTTTTGTCTTCTGTTCTTTGGCATCAAGCCAGAAAAGTGAGTTTTTGTTCAAAAAAGTTTGTAGAGATATTGTGTTCCATGAAAGAGTCTCTTTCCTTACAAAAGAACTGAAGAAAATGATGACAATAGTCATTATCTATTTTTATCCACTGACAGCTCTGATATTTTTAGTTCTAATTTGTGTTTTGTAGGTTTAACAGAGCAAAATCTGAAAATTCTGTCATAATTTACACAACTTCATATTCATATTGTTCAAAACCTATGAGACATCATTTCATCTTTATTTCACAAAAGAAGAAATTTTGGATAATGTACTGGCCACTCTTTTTCTTACAAGTTACAATAATTATGGACTGGAATATTCAAGCTTCAAAATTGAAATTTTGAATGATACAAAATTTGGATAATAAAATTACCATAAAAGTGTCCATATTACATACAGTACTGTGCAAAAGTCTTAGGCACGATAGTATTTTCACCCCCAAAAAAGGGTTTTATATTTTTTGCTGTAGTGTGTCAATAGGAAATTTCAGTTAACATTTCAAAACATTAATTTAGCTGTTAATTGTAATATTCCAGTGATATTTTTGTATGCACAAGCAGTCTGACAACAGTGGTACTCCACACAGAGATCTGATCTCACCATTATTGAATCCATCTGGGATTACATGAAGAAACAGAAGAACTCAGGCCATGTCTCCAAGACATTTTAAGAAACCTGCCTCCAAAGCTACCTTTATGTTTAAGTGTACCTGGGCAAAAGCTTTTTTAAACGCAAAGGATGATCACACTAAATATTGATTTGATTTAGTTAATAAAAAGTTAATTGATCAATAAAATCCATTTATGACATTATTTTCTGAAAGCATCCTCACTTTACAGCATTTTTACACAAGTGCCTAAAACTTCTTACAGTACTGTAGCTTTGCAGGTTGGTTTCTTCAAGCGTCTTGGAGATGTTGCTACAATTCTTCTGGATTTATTTTGTCTCAGTTTCATCTGTTTCTTCATGTGATCACAGACGGATTCAATAATGGTGAGATCAGATCTCTGTGTGGAGCACGGGCTGTTGTCAGACTGCTCGTGCATACAAAAATATCACTGGATTATTACAATTAATGGAAAAATGAATGTTTGGAAATGTAAACTGATATTTCCACACACTACAGCAAGAGATATAAATAACTGGCTTAAAACCATTCTTTGGGGTGAAAATACTAACGTGCCTAAGACTTTTCACAGTAGTGCATATTCAATACATTCCAAGTCTTTGGAAGCCATATGACACTTTATGTGTGGAAAAGACTGAAATTTAAGTAAATATTTTAAGAAAATAAGTCTTAAGATCCACTTTGGCATGTTCATGTGAGAAGAAACAATGTCCAATATATTAACAAACTATGCTTTTGATTAAGATATTTTCAGTAAATCAGTTCTGATTCATTCATTCAATAACTGAAGTGATCAGGGGCTGGATTCATAAAAAAAAAAGAAAAGAAAAAAAAAATTAAAGGTACACTGTTCTCAAATGCAAAATGGTTAACTGCTCATTTTAAGGCAAGATCAGTTTATAACTTAACATTCTTACATTTTACATTTTACAAAACTATCAGATGGCTTCAGAAGACTAGAAATATGTCTAAAGCATGACTTGCATGGATCAATTTAATAACAATTTGTTATGCTTTTGTGTCATTGGTTCCCCATTCATTGCAATTGCATGGAAAAGAGTAACCAGCACATTAAAAATTTCTTCTCATAGAAACAACATGAGAGCGAGTAAATACTTTTTGGATGATTTGTTCCTTGAAGTACCTCCTAGGATACATAAAGCCGTATTTTAAGGCATAGTAAACATTTGTCTTGCATGTGACTATTGTGTCTGCCTACTCACGAATGTCTCATGGTACAGAGCAGGCAAATGACTCTGGGGTCATGAATGAAGAAGACACCGGTAATAATCTGTACACTTGCGTCCTTAAACTTGGCAGGGGCAGTGGTTGCTGTTTATGTAAATGTTTTTCTCATATAAAGGAGGCCATCCGTTGTCTGCCGCGTGGGGCTGAGCATGTATGTGTGTGGAGATAAGGATGCTTCGGGTGGACTCGTCTGAGCCAGAGAGAGCGAGAGAGAGAGAGGAACTGCTTGTTGGAAGATAAACAGGGCTAATTAGAATATGCATTTGTTCAGTAATTCTGTCCATAATTGAGATATTTTAATCTTTGAACATGCCAGCTATTTAGAAAAGTCAGCCGTAGCTTCCCGCGTCGATCTGAAACATACTGTGTAAACGTGGCTCTTCAGACACACTGGCAAAGTACCAATAGGACAAGGAAAACACTTTTTTTTGGATTAGCACCCCTCTCCACTCACAACACAACTACACAGCACTTGCAGCAAATCATTTAGACACAAGCACCCTTTGTCCAAAAAGTGGAGGCAATCCACTTTGTTTACCCCCTTTTTTGATCCTTGTGCCTTGTATGTTTGGATATGATTGCATGGCAATAAATTTGAACAGGCCATAGTTTTACAGGGATCCAGTGGCTCTCTGCCGTAATCACCCACCTAATCTACAGAACAAACTCCAGCGCAGCTCTATAAGTCGATAGCACTTCAGGCAGGGGAACAGGAAGTCTCCTGCCGCTCCGCTGAGAGATAAAGGCACCGATAGGAGACATGCGGCACAGTGCAGCCATTGTGTTAGATCAAGATGTGCCTCCTGAACTGATGGGTGCTGTGAATTCTGATTCCACCTCTCTGCCGTCTCAGGACGAGATATGTAGATGGCCTACAGAGAGACGGTGGTGACTAAATGAATATGAAAATGAGCTCAGGGAATGGATTGCTATTCAGCTGTCTTTCAAGTCTCTAGTGGTGGATGGGGCTGTTGCTGCCCATGTTTTTAAATCACGAGAATAAAGGTGAAAATGACTGTGTGTGTATGTATACGTGATTCAAAGCCATCTGTATGTACCATTGGCTCTTTTAATATTTATGTATTTATGTATTCTAAATATATACTCTACTCACCGCATTTTTTATGATGAATTTCTGGCAACCATAGCTGTTGAAAATGTATCATTGTTTTACTTATATCTTAAAATATGGTTATCTATATTCTTTAAAATATTTATTATTTTAGTTGTAAAAATATATACTGTTAAATACTGTGGTTGCCACAAAATGCATGATAATAATAATAACTAAACAAATTGTAATATATAACACTGTAACAGGCATAACTTCAGACACAAAAAAAACAGAAAATCAGACACAAAGCTGCTTAAATTAAATGGTTACACTTTATTTTACAGTGCCGTAGATACATTGTAATTACTCAAATAAGTAACTACATGCATTTACTATAGAGTTACAGTTAGGGTTTGGTTTAGGGTTAGTTACTTGTAATTATGCATAATTTACTGTTATTACTATAGTAATTACACGTAGTAACGTGTAACTACAGCACTGTAAAATAAAGTGTTACCAATAAAATATATTATCAAATGTGATGGATCACTCAGGGACTCAATTTTTTCCCCCTGGAAATTATAAAAAACTTTGGTAACACTTTAGTATGGGAAACAAGACTCACTTTTAACTAGTTGCTTATTACAGGGCTCTAGACTCATTCTTCCTGCTGGTCGCACTGGTGCAACTAACTTTCTCAGTTGGTCGCACCGTCTTACAGTTTGTTCGCACCCTTTTTTTTATATTAATCATGACCTTGCATGTTAATGAATAGTTCTCTTAATTTGCATAGTTTTGCATTGATGTAAAGATTGACAGTGACTAAAATCTTGATCTTGATTTTAATCTGAATATTGTTTCCAGCAAGCATAAATTTAAAAGAAAACATTACTAACACAAGTATTATTGCCATGGGTGTTATTATATTTCCAAGGCGACACGTCATGCTTGTCACGTGACACACCGCTGCCACAATAGCGCTATATTGCAGATGTATCGCTTTTATTTAGTTTTTGCCTTTTATATTCAAAAATATTCACAAAATTGTTGTCTAGGTCATCAACTACCTGAAATTCTGATTCTCAAATACATGGAAGTGAATGAGTTTTGTTGTTGAACAAACTTTATAATGATCATGTTAGCTGATCTATAATGTGTGATGGGCGCCGCCATCTTAGTTTGTGCCGCAGTTCAAAGAATCGGATCTGTCGGATTTACAACACCTCAATTCATCCACTTCTACTGAAATACATGAAAGTAAGTGGCCGGTGATGTGGGAGAAGAATAGAGTAACTTTATAGTTACTTACACAATGTGTATCGGATATGAATAAAACACCTTGTCAATTTATATTTGAATGGATTGTTATTGCCGCTTTCATAGACATCACGGTGTATTTTACAAACTATAAATGTATTGTTTTGCTAGTACTAATGTGTATTTAAATGTCTGAAACCTAAAATAAACCTGATGTGGTTGAAAACACTGAATAGTTGTCTTATATCTCAAGCGCTGAAAGCACGGACGTTTTCAGCGCTTGAGATATATGACAGCTATTCAGTGTCGGCGCCAGCCAAAGTGTGAAAGCACATTTGAATTTAGCAGTCGATCATGTGATGCACTGAACGTTCTAATCACACCGGTGATAGTACGCGTCAAATGGTTAACATTATGCACTCGTACCAATGCGACCATGTGAAATTTTAACTCGCACATTATCAAAAAATTATTGCATTTGCGACCATTTTGGTCGCAGTCTAGAGCCCTGTTATTAGCTTGCATATTGGCTGTTTATTAGTACTCATAAAGCACATATTAATGTCTTATTCTGCATGACCATATTCTACATCCCTAAATCCTACCCCATACCTAAAATTAAGTGCTTCAACAACTACCTTACTAACCATCAATAAGCAGTAAATACCAATGTGTTACCAAAACTTTTTTACAATTTTTGGTTTTAACAATGTTACTATAAAAGTAGATGTATTAACTTGTTAAATGTGTATATATTTTCACAGTTAATAATAAGGTTAATATTTTCATACTTATGTATGAAATACTGTACCATATTCATACTATTTATGCTTAAAAAGATTACATGTATTGTCCTGCTAAATGAGATATAATGTAATTTTTTATTGTGTTTATTTTTTAAATAAAAAGTTGTTGCTTTTTACATTTATTTTTCTGTAAGCATATTTGGTCACACTTTAGATTAGGTTTCAATTCTCACCATTAACTTACTAATAACTGACTTTTGCCTCAAAAAACTCCTAATCATTGTTCATTAATACTTGGTAAGTTAGTTAATTTTAGGTATTGGGTAGGATCAAGGGATGTGGAATATAGTCATGCAGAAAAGGCATTAATATGAGCTTTGTAAGTACTAATAAACAGTCAATATCCTAGTAATATGCAAGCTAATAATAAGCAACTAGTTAGTAGTGAAAATTTAACCCTAAACTAAGGTGTTACCAAATATTTTTTACAGTGAACAATTTCTTGTTAATAATAAAGCCTAATTATATCTTTTTTTATTTTAGAGCAGCCAAGGCCATTTGAAATCTTCAGTACCTAAAACAATGAATAAAAATAACCAGGAGGTAAACCGTAACATAGCCCAGAATATTTATTTATTTATTTTAATAGTACGGAAGAAACTATACCGATTACATTTCCCTGCCAGGCAACTGTCTCAGGTTCTCTCAGTAGTTTGACGTTCTTGGTGACTTCAGGAATCAAAGCGTCTCATTTCTGTGTGTTCTGAAATTAAAGACCTGTAATGTAATTTTAAATGGATGCATAATATGAATAGGAACATTAGGAATGTAACGTGAAGTCTATTTTTAGACATTGTTTCATACCCACCATGTACCTTTTAACATATGCCTGTCGCCCTGAAGGAGACATCACAGAACAACCCCCTCCTTTCCATTTGCTCTCCTTAATGCAATACGTGTTAGGCATCAGTATTCGGTTTTTGGCATGTACAGCTCGCTCTCGTGATCTGCCGTAATAGAGGGGGTTTGTGGCACCTCTAAGCACGCTAGATGCGGCAGTTTTCATAAATAAGCTGCGTGCTGTTTAAAAAGCAGCTCTAGGTTGCTTTGCCTCTCATTACTGCTCACGTTTTAAATGGGGTTTAGGATGAAATTCTGTCTGCTTAACCCCAACGAAATTACGAACACTTTACTAGAAAGACGTCAGGGAGATAAAACGGTCCTTGGGAAATGGCAAGCAATTAAAAGTATATTAGCTGTTCAAGGCCAAAAATAATTAAAGCTCTCAGACCATTGTGTTTTAGAAAATAGCTGCAGGCAGCAATCATAAGAGGTGCGCACTGAGTCAGAAGTCACCGAATACATGAAATGTTCTGCCACGGCCCGGCTACAGTACAGCCAAAAATAAGCAGCCATCAAAGCTTCCCTTTTGATTTGGTGCTTCTCATTTTCTGCGTAATGCCATTTTTTCCACTGTGCTTCACGCAAGCGTATCACATTACAGCATTTAGAAATGAGATTGGATCTGCGTATTTAATCACACCAATGCAATTAGTTGGTAGGAACAGAATGAACAGAATTGGAACACGTCAAAAACGCTCCCCCCTGTTGCTGGATATATGGATCCGGGTGCGCAGAGACCCCCAGAAAACATTAAATTGCAGGCAGTAGGACTTCAATCCAAGGACAAAACAAGAACAAAAACTGATATTGTAGTGAAATTAAAGGATCTTTCCTGGGCATTGTGCGGTCCAATGGACGTGACCTCAGAGATGGCGGTTTGAACGCTTGGATGTGCTGCAGTGCACTCTAGTACTCGGGTTTAAACTCACATATGTTCACGTGGTGGCCTTGTGTCAGCCAGTGACTGTGGTCCATCACGCTCCTAGACAAATCTCTGTGGGCTCGATGTGCTCAGAGGCAGTTCTTTCCACTTTAACCGGATTTGCGCAGATGAGACGAGTGCTCACCAAGCACCACAGAAACATTATATGCCCCCTCCGGGATATCGGATAGATGCAACTTTTATCTCTTTTCTAATCATATCCTAGCAGTTGTTTGTTTGTCATTGCCGTGCAGTGTCATTGATGGTGGTTAATATCAAATGAGAAAATGAGATTTTATATCTCTTTCAGATATGCTGTCATTTAGTTTCATGTTAATGTCACATTTAAAGTAGATTTGGTGTGGAGTTGTCTAAGGAAATATGCAATGCCTGATTGATGAGCATGCATTTATTTGTTCATAAACAGAGTGGGAAGCTCCTGATATGTTTGTAGCAAATTTTAGTCTTTAAAGTCATGATGAAACGGAAGTAGAGACAGATCTTTTTTTCCGTATTGCGATATACATCTGTGTGAAACGGATTATCAAAATAAAAAAAAGTAAATAAAAAAGGTAGAAGTGCCCTATTTTTGTATTTATAAAATAAGGTGCATTTTGATTTTATGCTGACTTTAACCCTCTGAGTCTGAGGCTGATTTGGGGTCCTGGAGAAGTTTTGACATGCCCTGACATTTGTGCTTTTTTTCAGTTGTTTATAAACATATTATTGACAAAAGTCTCATTACACCGTATTCAGCACAAACTAGGCTACAATAATATGTGAGCAACAAGTATGTACATGTTTGTATTTTTGAGAGAATTACGTATATGAGTGGTTTTAAAAAAAAAAAAGTCACTGAAATAAGGCCTCAAAATGCATACTAAATGTAAAGACTTTTGAGAATTGTATATTTTAATCTAGAGTTTTTGCTTCAAAATGATGTGGAAATTATCCTGCCTACTCGGACACAAAAAACAATGTATTGATTTTACATTTCTAAGACACTTTTTGTTTAGGGAGCCCGTATGTGGAGAGGTGTGAATCTTCATGAATAATGCTGTGATTCACACCTGAGGAGATTAAGACCCTGCCCCTAATGAGCCGCATAATGAGCCATTCAGTCAGGAATGTGACTGAGTCAACTAAGAAAGAATGCAATGACAAAAGAAATATCATTTTTTAGAAATGTATTTAAAATATAATTAACTATATAAATGAGAGTCAAAGACACATTTTGAGTACACGGTTATACCTGGAAATAAATCCTGTTCAAAGATATATGTGAACATCACATACCTGGCATTTGGTGTTTCTACAATGGAGGAAAAAAAAGAAGAGAAAAAAAACTTTTGTATAGGCCCATATTTTAAATTACATTACCAGTCAAAAGATTGGACGCATTACTATTTATAATGTTTTTGAAAGAAGTCTCACACTCATCAAGCCTGCATTTATTTGATCAAAAATACAGATAAAAAACAGCAATACTGTGAAATAATTATTACAATTTAAAATTATGGTTTTCTATTTTAATATACTTTAAAATATAATGTATTTCTGAGATGCAAGGCGTCTAAACATTCATATTACCTCTATGGCATTTCATATATTATATTTGTTATATTATAGAGCCTAAATGTTAATGTGCAGTTTAATAAATTGCTAACACATTTTATTTAAGTATTTATTTCGTATTTCAGTCGATTTCACTCATCTCAGTATAGCAATATAGTTTGGGAATAGCCATGGCAATTTACTAATGTAAGTTATGTGTAGTAAACGAAACCATGCATCGATCTGCCCCATTAATTCACACTGAGACACACAAAACTTAAAGAAAGAATAAAAAAAGAATAAAAAAAAACTTAGCATTCACAATAATTGGCTTGATAGAGTTGATCCTCGAAATGAAAGGGAAACCAGCTCTTCCACTGAGGTAAATCCTTTTAGAATTATTCTTCACCGCATCTCCAAACGATGAAAAGTAGCCTACATGAAACTGACCAAGCTTGAGGCATTTTTCCGAGCTGATGCTGGGCGTTCGCTCTCTGTTGCATGTATCGCCTCAGAATTTGTGTTTGAATAGCGCTCGCTCCGTGGGTGTGGCCGCATTAGTGGATAAGGAGCTGACTCGCCAACGTCTGACATGTCTCTCTTTTCGTACAGATTACATAAACGGAGAATATTTGTTTTCAATTTGACTTACACGATTTAAAAACTGACATTTCAATGTTTCTTTAGACATATGTCTAATTTTTGTGTGATTAGTATTCACTAAGTTAGACTAAGTACATTTTCTGAGGACCATCAGAATGGACTTTGTTCAGAGGGAGACAACAGATCACGCATCATGTTAGTTTTGTTTATTTTGCAAAAAGCACAACATTTTGTTTTTACTCTGAGTGAACACAAATAAAAGAAGACATTCTATAGTTTCAATTGACATTACTTCTCTCTATGACAAAAAATTATGGAGTATTTTAAGTTGATTTTGCTCTTAGGGGGGGAAAAAATCCAGCAAAACACGCCAGCGCATTTCCCGAAGTGTTGAAGGGTTAATTTAACTCAAAATTCACTGCATTGGTTCTTGCAGAAGCTCAAACGTGCTGCATAACACACGAGAATGAACTTCATTGGTTCTTTCATGTCAAGCAAACATGCTTGAGGTTTATCATTACTGATGTGCGAGTTGATGAATGTTTATATGTGAATAAAATCCTAAATTAAATCTGTTCAGCGTATAAAGCAATCGAGTCTCTTCAGAAAATTTTGACTAAACCACTTAAGTCATATGGATTAGTTTTACAATCTCTTTATGAACTTTTTGAAGTGTCAAAGTGGTAGTTGTGTAGATTTTGCCCAGTTTTTTGTGTAGAAATTGCCCAGATTTCATTAAAATGTCTTCATTTGTATTTAGAGGATGAACAAAAGTCTTAAGGGTTTGGAACGACATGAGGGTGAGTAAATGATGACAGAATTTTCATTTTTGGGTGAACTAACCCTATAAGGCAACTCAGTTCATATGGCAGCCATCTCGATAATGCCCCTATGCAGCTATTTTTTTAAACCATTACTGCCAGACTTTATTGCTACAGTATACTTTAATACTATCAAAACATAATAATGACATGTACTCTGCCCGGCCAAAAAAAAAAAGTCGCTGTTTGGATTTGAATAGGCAAATACTGAAGAATCTATGAATGGATCATTATTACAGTGATTATTATGTTTCTAGCATGTTATATGTTTGGCAACTGTTCTTTTAACCCTTAAAGATGGAGTGTGTAGCTTTTCATTTCTTAAACAACCATGTAGAAAGACACATCATGGCCATATTCCAGGATGACAATGTCAAGATTCACCAGGGTTAAAATTGTGAAAGAATGGTTCAGAGAGCATGAAAATCATTTTCACACATGAATTGGCACCTCTCAGTCCAGACCTTAATTTCAAGTTTTTGGGATGTGCTGGAGTAGACTTTACAGAGTGCTCACCTCTTGCATTGTCAATACAAGATCTTGACCAAAAATGTATTCACCTCTTGATGGTAATAACATCACAACATTTATTTCCTTCGAGAGGTGCATCATTTTCTGGTCAAGATCTAGTATTGACAATACAAGAGGTGAGCACTCTGTAAAGTCTACTCCAGCACATCCCAAAAACTTACACTGAGGTCAGTGCCAATTCATGTGTGAAAATGATTCTTCATGCTCTCTGAACCATTCTTTCACAATTTTAACCCTGGTGAATCTTGACATTGTCATCCTGGAATATGGCCATGATGTGTCTTTCTACATGGTTGTTTAAGAAATGAAAAGCTACACACTCCATCTTTAAGGGTTAAAAGAACCGTTGCCAAACATATAACATGCTAGAAACATAACAATCACTGTAAAAATTATCCATCCATAGACTCTTAAGTATTTGCCTATTAAAATCCAAACAGCAACTTTTTTTTTTTTTGGCCGGGCAGTGTATATACTTTATAGATTAGTGATCCCCTTAAGGGGATTTTAAATGGCTAGGCTCTCTATGTTCGCCTTTTCTGACAATGTAATTTCTGTGAGCTTCATTTTGGTTTATAAATGACAACGTTTTTCAGAAAAGCATCATATCATCATGCAAATGGACTTGACAGCCACTGATGAGTATTTATTTTTCATTTTATGCAAAAGAGCAGCTTTGATATTTCAATAAGACTTTTTATGTTCCACAGAAAAAAAGTCACATGAGCTTCGAAAGACATGTAGGAGGATAGATGATGACAGAATGTTCAGTCTAAACCAAATGATCTGTGGAAGGCGCAACTAAATATACTGTTCAAAAGTTTAGGGTCAGTTTGAAAAAAAAATGAATAGGCCTACTTTTATTCAGCAAGGATACATAAATTGATCAAATAAGAGACAATTATAATGATACAAATGATTTATATTTCAAATAAATACTGTTCTTTCTGTTCAGTCAAGAATCCTGAAAAAAAGAAGTATCAGTTTCCACAAAAATATTAAGCTGCACAACTGTTTTCAATATTGACAATAAGACATGTATTTAAGCAGCAACTATCATATTAGAATGATTTCTGAAGGATCATGTGACACTGAAGACTGAAGTATTATATTATATTATATTATATTATATTATATTATATTATATTATATTATATTATATTATATTATATT
>RJVU01053643.1:4750813-4771088 GCA_003731715.1 Anabarilius grahami | reverse complement strand
CAGTCTGGGTTTCTTTTTCTCCCTATAATCATCAAAGTTTCATTCTGGCAGAGTATAAAAGAATTAAGCTTCTTGGGTAACATACTGATGAGTCCTCTTGCTGAAGCTTGAAGACGATTTGAATATTTGAGTATTTTTCAGTGTTCAGAGGAGGAGAATTGATTCATTAATGAGGTATTACTTGAGCATTCCTATTTTCAGCAACACAGGCGAGTGTTTAGTATTCAGACAATCAGGGACATTCGTATAGGCTTGAGGTGCTTCCTTCCTGCTCGGTGAAGGATCAGATAAATGAATAGTGCAGAAAATGTAATATATGCATCCTGAATAGAAAACCTTGAGGAAAATGAGCGCAGCGGTCATTTCCCGATGCATCACAGCATGCATTTTCCTTCTAACTTTACAGCTGCAGACTCAACTTAAACAACCTCGAATGAAAGGACACGAACGCATGCTTTTGCCCCAGGGCGGGACGCTTCACGTGGATGGGGTGTCTCGCTTGGCTCAAGAACACCGAAATTACAATGGCTGCAATTTCGACAACCCTGTGTGAAAAACAATCGTCGCATATCTATGGCCAAAATACCGAGTGAGAAATCTGAGCGTCTGATAAAAGGAACAATTTGCTCTGTCATTTCAAAATCCCAAGGAGGGAAGGCTTTTGTGACAAAGTGTATAGGCAGTGTGTGAGAATACCAGTCCATCTCTGAGTCTGTCAGCCGCGCTGTCTCCACGGGAGTGTGATGACTATGCTAAGGGAAGGCTAACCTTTGCGAGTTCGGTGCTGTTCTGGAGAGAAGTCAAAGAACTGACACCTTGCGGGGAGGGAGCGTGTGTGTCAATGTGTGCGTGTGTATGTAAGTGTGTGTTTTCAAAAGGGGCGTTTTTGCATTTTCTCGAATCTAATGGGTTCGGGCACACATTGACAGCACGTTAATTCCAACCAATACATTATTTAATGAAGCTACAAATGGTAAAGTAGGTCAAAGGGAGGTAAATAAACATCCAAAAAGCAAAGGTGTGAGGCTGGATTTTGATGGATTTTTAATGGGTATGTTTATGTACACCCAAATAGTTCTGTAATGCCTACATATATGTTTTTTTTTTTTATTTAACAGTCCACAAATAATTCCAAGTTTGCTGTCAACAGCTTTGATAGAGATCAAGATTGCACAGTTTGGCAGACTTTTATGCAGAACATATCCCATATTGAGCTAAAGTATAATGACAATCATCATCAATTTTTTAAATTAGATTTATTGTAGAGTCATGTAGTTTTATTTCTTTTCTTCTTTTATTTTTTATATATGTATTGCTTTATTATTATTAATTATTTATAGGGCTGTCAAGCGATGTCAATTTTTAATCTAATTAATTACACAGTGTGGCATTATTCACACAATTAATCACACATCAAATCTGGCTGAGAAATGACCCCAAAATGAAAATGTAAAGTCATTATTCTGTTAAATGGGAAAAGCATTAAATAGACATTACAAAAAGTAGCTTTAAAAAGTTTTTTTAATTTTTTTATTCAACATTGAATTTCAACAGCCATGAGGGTGAGTAGCCTAAATGATGACAGAATTTTTATTTTTGGGTGAACTATACTGTAACGTAGTTCGTAAGTACAGGAAGAAGGAGGCGGGAACCGGCGAACAACATAAATTTTAATATATAAATAAACCACCAAAACGAAAGTAATGCCGGCAGACCCTCGCGGACGTCTGCCGGCCACACAAACATAATAAAACATAACGTAAAGTCCAGGCCTGGTCCTCTCTCGTCCTTCACTGTCGTCGCTCCTCCTTTTATGCTCCCGGAGCTCCTCCGTGAGAGACTCGAGGCCAGCGCGCCTCCCAGGTGGAGCTCATCATCTCTCGCACCACCGGCCTCGCGCCGTTCTCTCACGGCTCTCGCCCGCCCTGGTCGCCACATATACATTTTAATGTTTTTTTGTTTTTTTTTATCAAAATGGAAATATATATATATATTTTTTTTTTATAAAATGATATTCTAAATAAGAAACTAAAACTGCTAGTATGTGACAATAAATGTCTTAATGAGAATTTCATTGAGTCATTTATTAATTTGTTTTGTTCAAACGGCTGATTGATTCGTTCAAAATGCGTATTCATTCAGAAACACTGCTGTGTGTTGCTCGTTGATGCACTGCACAACAGTTCTGCTCTGGCTTTATATTTTCTCTGGCAGTATTTTTGTTGGCAAAATTGAGCAACAATACATGGACAATATCATCTAAAATATAACACAGTATTAACTTCTTATTTATTTAACCGTTATATTAATGCAATATCACATTTGCTCTCATGCTATTTGGGACGGAAAACAGCACTCGTGTGATATTGCGCTCGTTGCTTGTGTGATATTGCTTTACTATATCTCATGATATAAATGAGACAAAAACTCATACAGGGGCATTTTTGCCCAGATATCCTTAATTTTGTGTCATATAACTGCATTCTATAGGCTCCATCACATAGTGAATTGTTGCCCTGCGTCATGTTCGTCATCAATCAACTGTATGAAATGAAAGATGATCTACGTAGGTCTGGGGCAGGGCAAGTGCGTTAAATGCGCTAATAATTTAAATTTAAATTGACAGCTTTATTTATTTATAATTGTTTTTTAGTTTTTTTTTATAAATACTTTTTATAGATTTTATGTATATAGGTTATAATTAAAACAACCCAAAATTGTATTTGTTTTTGTTTCTTTTTAAATGAGTAAGATTTATTGTCATGTATTTTTTATTTCTTATTCTTATTATTTTTTATTTTGTATAGATGTATTTTAGATTTAATTATTTGTTATTGTTATATAATTACCCCAAAATATTTGTAATTATTTGTTTTTAATTTATTTTTGTAATAAACTATATTTTATCCTGATTAAATGCATATATATCAATAATAACATATAACACATTAATTTATTATAATTCTATGCAAATGTTTGCACACAATATGTTTGCATGCTTAAATATAAACACATACGTGGTTAGTGAATGAGTCCCAATAAGTCTACAGTAACGTTCAACGTCATTTTATAAATCTTTTATGTTTTTTACATGACTGTTTAACCATGAAGGACATTCCAGAAAATTAGACATTAGCCATTGACAAACCATGTATTAGTGTGAGACTGTGTGGTCTTTCAGAGGACCCAGTGTTCGTCATGGTCAGTCACTGCTTCTGAGGAAGCCTTTTGTGTGTGCCAGTGAGGAGAGCTGGGCATCAGCAGACACTGCGCTCTCCATGCCTGCTGCACGACTGCGGGCCGCTTCTTTGTGCCTGGAAACATGGTGCTGGGGTGGGTACCTGAACTGCCGCCAGCTTCGACTCCTCTGCTGGCTCCTCAGACATCTCCACCATCTGCTGAAGGGGATGTACAAATTGGACATTGGCAGAAACATCAAGGGGGTACCAACCTTACCCAAAGATGTATCCAAAATGACATGCATTTTGCCCTATGCGACACCAGTGGCTGGAGATCGCCATAATAACAGCATCTTCACTTATATTTTTAATTTATCACTCTGCAATTGTCTCGCTAATCTTCAAACACTAAGCATTGGTACCATTGAATTTGAGGTCTAGGCGTGCTGTAATGATTTTGCAGTGATTAAATTAAGAATTCACATGACATATGGCAAGATCTGTGTAAATATTCTTTTAAAAATGTCTATATTTGTGGAGGAATAAAATAACAGTATAAAGGTTTGGAAAGACATGAGTCTGAGTAAATGATGATGGAATTTTCACTTTTGAGTAAACCGTTCTGTTACACCGTTGTTCTTAATGTTGCTATGACAGTTGCTTCCACCTTTTCACGGTTGTTTCATGGCCATTACAGCTCCACCGGTGACTGTCGGCGTCGTATTCTGCTTGTCCCGTTTCTGTGACTTTTATTTGTTCTGCCTTGGTTATCTTTTTTTAATCTCCCCTGTCACTTTTATCCCTGTGGAGAAGTGAGCAGGTTTCTAGATAAAGGGAATGTTTCGTTTTTTTCAGATGAGGAGGACGAAAAGAACCCCTCTGCATTGTGATGCATATCACAGATGCGTTCAAGGCGTGATTTGTGTTCAGATGCCGTCGTGCGCTTATTGCTTGTGGCTCAAAATGCATTATTTAGTTCTTCAAAACTCACGCCGCCTGGGTGTTTCTTTTCAAATCAACATTTAAACCTTCAGAAGACTTTATAGTCATCGGTTGCGTTACAGGGCGGAATTTAACACTTAACGTTTATTTTTATTTCAGCTAAAAATAAACATTATGTCATGATTTAACAACCTTCATATCATTAGAAATGAGATATGTAGCAGAATGTCCAAGCTGCTCTATTTCCATACAGTTAGAGGACCAGAGACGCTCTTTATTTGTATGGAAAAGGGGAGCTTGGGCATTCTGCTAAAAATATACTCTTTTGGAATGACATGAAGGTGAGCGAGTAATGACAGAATTTTAATTTTTTGGTTGAACTATCCTGTTAAGTAGTGATTTATGCATTCATATAAGCAAAATATGCAAATGTTTTGAGGTAAAATCTGTTATTTCAAATTTATGAGCTGTTTTGAAGATTAAGCAATGCTTAGTTTCAATATGTTCAGATGTATACCAAAATAGTTCCCTAAACTGGCTTTCCCATCCTTTCAACAAAGATTTTGTTAGTCTGTTGACTGTAGCCTGACATTCTTGAAAACAATAACCAGCAGCTTGCTTCTCGTTCGTCCTGTCCTTCTTCCTGATGATCCGCAGTCTGCTTTGTTAATGACGGCAGTGCACTCTGGGTTGGTGACTTTAATGTGTCATTTTGATGATAAAGGTGGTTAAACAATCATCAGTTATTTCATTTGAAGCAAAGCCGATGAGCAAACACAGGGCGTTTTCTCATTATGTGATATGAATTGACTGAGAGCTGAGAGGAGGTGTGGAGCAGCTGAGGGTAGTGCTTTCTTTGTTATCACTGCCATCTCCTGGTCCGTAGTGATCACTTTTGGGGCTGAGTCTTTCTCTTTTGTCCTTACTAAGACTAAGCTGAAGGGAGAGAAAGGGAAAACACTGCAGGAAGAGGAGTGGGATTCCAAATGTAGCTTTGACAAATGTATAGCGTAAGCAATTTTGCTGAATTTTCTGGGTTACCAAAGAGTATGGCTGTGCTAACATAAAAGTACCATTTTGCACCATGATAATATTAGGGCTTTCATGATTACTCTCATTTCGCTAGTTGACATGAAAGACTTTTGAAAAATCGACATGTCCTGTGGTATTTTCAGCAGTATTTAGCTAATTAGTTTGTAATTATGCATGCCGTTTTAATGGCCTCATATTAATTGAGAGACTGCATGGAATATTTGTACTTTTAAACATTCATTTGTCACACTGCAGGGTCATTTGAATTGAACTACAGAAGGAAAAATGTAATTAAAGTAATGAGAAACCCAAAAGAAACAGTGACCAGTTGCTGGACCTATGATATACTCTTTCTCTTATACGTTCATGTAAATTTTAACCTAAAATTGTGACATTGACTCATACTGCTCGCGTTCCCTTGAAATGAAAGCAGAAACAGTCATGTCACATTTGCTTATAGTTTTTGTCAGCCTGTGGGCGAAGCATCAGTTTCAGAGTGTTTTGCAAGAATTTTGGCTGGTTCGTGAACATTTCAAATGAACTCAGACCATCTGAGATGTCCGCAGTGCCAGCACAGTTTGTTTATAATGTGCTGTGAACGCAAAAGCACTCCGGGTTCACTTTATTTTTACTTTTGAGTAATTCCAAATATGCTGCACAAAGCTTGTGACACACAGTTTGTGCCTTGAGTAATATTTCCTCTATTTTAAAGCAAATGCAACTGCAGTTATTGGATCCATGACTAATCGACACAGAGCCAGCACACTGACTAGTGGCCGGACAAATCTAGTCGACTAGCTAGTGCTACCTTTAGGCAATGATGTTTTTTTTTTATTTTTAGATATATTTAACGTGATAATACTTGTTAATGTACAATGTAAAAACCACACTCAATAATTATGGTAGTCATTCAGTAACCTTCAAAAAAAAAAAAATTATTTTGAAAAAAAAATTTTCAATTGACCAAATTTACTATACCAAATGTATCATATAAATGGAAGAACCAGAGTACTTAGTCCAATGTTGGTACATGAATATGGTTGTCATTCAGTAACTTAAAGGTGCCCAAGAATGCTTTTTCACAAGATGTAATATAAGTCTAAGGTGTCTCCTGAATGTGTCTGTGAAGTTTCAGCTCAAAATACCCCATAGACTTTTTTTAATTAATTTTTTTAACTGCCTATTTTGGGGCATCATTAACAATGCACTGATTTACGCTGGGCGCCGCCCCTTTAAATCACGTGCTCCCTGCCACACGAGCTCTCGACTATATTACAGCGCATTTACAAAGTTCACACAGCTAATATAACCCTCAAATGGATCTTTACAAGATGTTCGTCATGAATGCTGTATGCATGCTTCGAATTATGTGAGTAAAGTATTTATTTGGATGTTAACGTTTGATTCTGAATGAGTTTGAGGCTGTGCTCCATGGCTAACGGCTAATGCTACACTGTTGGAGAGATTTATAAAGAATGAAGTTGTGTTTATGAATTATACAGACTGCAAGTGTTTAAAAATGAAAATAGTAAGAAACGATGGTAACTTTAACCACATTTAACAGTACATTAGCAACATGCTAACGAAACATTTAGAAAGACAATTTACAAATATCACTAAAAATATCATGTTATCATGAATCATGTCAGTTATTATTGCTCCATCTGCCATTTTTCGCTGTTTTTCTTGCTTGCTTACCTAGTCTGATGATTCAGCTGTGTAGATCCAGACATTTAATACTGGCTTGTGTAATGCCTTGAACATGGGCTGGCATTATGCAAATATTGGGGGCGTACATATTAATGATCCCGACTGTTACGTAACAGTCGGTGTTATGTTGAGATCCGTGTGTTTTCCGGAAGTCTTTTAAACAAATGAGATTTACATAAGAAAGAGGAAGCAATGGAGTTTGAAACTGTATGATGTAAAATGTATGTCTTTTCCATGTACTG
The DNA here is from genome assembly GCA_003731715.1 of Anabarilius grahami. Taxonomy (NCBI): domain Eukaryota; kingdom Metazoa; phylum Chordata; class Actinopteri; order Cypriniformes; family Xenocyprididae; genus Anabarilius; species Anabarilius grahami. Next base: position 4,763,983 of record RJVU01053643.1, on the reverse strand, counting down.
AACTCTTGTTATTTAACTATGCCGAGGTAAATTAAATTTTTGATTCTAGGGCACCTTTAAGCAATAAGCCCCAAGAAGCCGTGGTTTACAGTGAATTTATAACTGCTAAGGAGCGTTGTTAGGCACAACGCAGAATAAATTAGCTGTAAACCACGGCTTCACGGGACTTATTGCTTATATAAAACGGTTACCACACAATACAAATGTTAAAGCCAAAAAATATGTATCAATGCACCTTTCTTGAAGTAAAATCATTAAAAGGCTTCCTTCTGCTGGAAAAAATTGTCCCTGACCGTGAACAGCAACAGAAGTTACATCTATTACGCCATTAGATGGCGGCAAAGATTTTCTTTATGAGCGAGTCACTCAGCCGCAAAGACTTTTATATTGAAACTTGTTGTGAACACGGAACAAGCCGCAAATGACAAATGCTTTGACTAGCGCTGTCAGTGTCAGCAGGGCACGGGAAAACCTATTAAATATTAAAAGGGACAAGATCGCAGCAGACATTTAAACAGATTTTTTATTATGAACATAGGACTGACCTGAAGGAAAATGCTGAATCTGAATGCAGGTAATAAACTCGGTCACTCGATAGCTCTCTCACAATATTCTTCTACTTAATGCAGTAAGCTTCAGTGAACAAAATCAATTGAGAACAAATATATGTTTACATTGCTAAGAGTGGTTGCTAAGACACTTAGTGGCGCAGCGATACATGTAATGCGATCAGCAGTATGTTTTCAGGAATTTTACAACTTTGAACGCGGCTCAACCAATCAGAATCAAGGGCCGGAACTATCCGTTTTATAATATGTTGTAATCTTACTATATAAATACCATGGTACATGAATATGGTATTCATTCAGTCATTTAAAATATATAAAGATATACCACAGTTTTTGGATATTTATTATATATGTTGTAAATTTACCATGTAAATACAATGCTACATGGATAATGGTAGCCATTCAATCACTTTCAAAGAAGTACCTAAAGTGTACTGTTACAGTTGTAGAAATATTCAATGGAATATGTTGTACTGTATATTTACCATATAAATACCATGACACAAGAATATAGTAGTCATTCAATCACTTACAAAAAAGTACCCAAAGTACCATTGTTTTTGGATATTTGCCATTGGTATACCTTGTAAATACCATGGTAAATTTCACAGTTCCTGTCACTGTCATCTGATACCGTAACTGTACCATAGTAGTACCACAGTACTTAGTCTAATAATTCATGTATTATCTGTGTAATTTGTCATTTTCTGAGTGACATGAACTAGTGGGACTTGATTTAAAGGGACAGTTCACCCAAAATGAGAATTTTGTCATCATTTACTCAGCCTCAGGTTGTTCCAAACCTATATAAATTTCTTTGTACTGATGAACGCAAAAGAAGATATTTTGAAGAAAGTTTGTAACCAGGCCGCTTTGGGCCACCATTGACTTACATAATATTTTTTTTCCTACTGTGGAAGTCAATGGTGGCCCAAAGCGGCCTGGTTACAAACTTTCTTCAAAATATATTATTTTGCATTCAGCAGCACAAAGAAATTTATATAGGTTTGGAACAACCTGAGGCTGAGTAAATGATGAGAAAATTATCATTTTTGGGTGAACTGTCCATTTAAGATGCTATTTTCATTTCAGACAATCAATTAACCTGACTAGCTTCATATTCAAACAAAGATCCATATATAAGGGTCCCTTGGCTACACAGAGTTATAATCCACTTATTTGGGCTGAAATTGTGTGAAATGTTTTGTGATCCAGTGAGTCTAAATAGCTGAGAGCAAACAAAGCAGCTCTGTTGTAGTCATCAGCGCTGCGTCTTCAAAACACTCCACTCCATCTGTTGTCAACAAGTTGATTAATTAAAAGGAAAACATTCTGTTTTATGCAAATCAGTCAACAAATCAGTCACATGCCATCCATATGCATTTTAGCCTCCAAGTCTGCACAAAGCCCCCCGCCCCGCCCGCCGAAAGAGTTATTGACACTAACCCTTCGGGCACACAATGTCAGCTCTCCTCCAACCACGTATTTGATTCCAGCATTGGAATTGTGGGCACGGAGAGCATCAAAGCTGCCCTCTCCTGTATTTGCATAGTGTTTAAGCTGATTTGAATCGCAAGGACAGAGCGGTAAAATGCGGTGAAATTACTGCTTGCTGACTTGAAGTGGAAAGCATGTCAGGATGTTAATGGCGTGGTGTGTAATGTGGCAACAATTGATATTCCAGCATGCTCAGACAGCATGCCGAGCTCTTGCTGCCCGAGCTGTTTGCAATAACATTGCTTACAAACATGTTCTTTAGTAGCACTGGGGTCAGAAAGGTCCTTGCTGGATTTCAGCAGGAGAATAACAGTTGCAGGAATGCAGCTACGCTATTATAAATCGCTCATGTGTTCTCTTAATTGATCTATTTATTTGTGCGCTAAAAAATATCTTCAGAATTGTTTTTTTTTAAAACCCACAGCAGCCCTTTGCCAGCGTGAGAAAGATATTCCGGTTGACTAATGCCCACCTGCCTCTTTCAGGAACCGAAAGCTGAGAGTAGCAGCTGCTTAAATAAGGACGTCAGCACTGCGAGGAAAAGATGGATGCTGTACCTTTGTGTGTTCATTTCCTTTAATCTCCGCGGCTTGCCGCTGTGGATTAAACACCAGGAGGACTGGAGGTGCTTGATAGAGTGTAGACCTCCCAAAGCCTGACAGGGAAGAGTGTTTGGCAGAAATTTGTTGAAACCTTGCCTAAGCACAACTGTAGCCTGGGAAATAGAAAAGTGAATGAGAAGCCATAAAATTTGTTGTTGGGTTTATAGTATGTAGTAATGGAAATAATGTCTGTAAGACTTTGCATCTTATGTATCGAAAATGCCGCAGTCACACAGATCCAGATTGAATTCCACGTTCTGTGTGTGTGCTGTAGAAACCTCTGCTCTGGATTTTATTATTTTCATTTTCCGTGGTGGTGGTAGTGGTGGTGTTAAATTGCGTTACTATCTCCAAGGCAATAAAGGAGCGAGCGCTCTTGAATCCTGACAGGATTTACTTGGAAGGGATGAGGGGATGTAAATTGAGAGATAGTTATTGGTGCAGAAAATCTTCTTCTCAGCCTAGATGGCGTAAACGTGATGGAGAGCTGTGAGTCTCCGAGCTCAGCTCGGGATCAAAAGTGATGTGAAGACATGCCAATATTGACAGTGTTGACTGGTTAACTGTTTAGTCCACAGAGATTTAATTCGTCTTTAAACTGACAAGAGAGATCGAGTGGAAAGCAAGCTGCCGTAATGCCACCTTTTTTACTAAAAGTCAACACTTGGTGAATGGCTATGCTTCGGTGAACAATATCAGGGAACGAAATACAGCCAAATACTAGGGATTCTACATATTATCTATAATGTACTGAAAAGGGACAGTGCACCTAAACATTCAATGTCTGTCACCATTTACTCACCCTCATGTTGTTCCAAACTAGTCTGACTTTTTGTTGAAGACATACACACACACCAAAATGATCTTTTTTAAATATGTTGAAAGGGTATTGTTCAAAATTTTCATTGTATAACACATTAATCTTCTCACACAAAGCTACTGTATTTAGGTGCATCAGAAGGCTGAATATAGTTGCTCAATCTTGTTCTATGATACTTTTATGTCCTTTTTTTGTCCTTTTTGGAGCCTGACCAATCCATTCCCCATTCACTTTAATTATATTGAAAAGTAGCTTTGTCATCATCTACTATACATATTCTACTGAAGAAAGAAAGCCAAATGGGTTTGGAACGTGACATGAGAGTGAGTAAATGGCATTTTCGGTTTTGCATAAATTACCTTGTTTGTGTCTTCCAGTGTTGAGAAAAACAGATTCCTTCTCAAAGCAACATGGATGTCAGCCGTTGTATTGACAGTGCTTGACAGATACAGTCATTGTTTTCAAGGTCATGTACTAGCATGTTTGCCCTATCCAACACTGTATTATAAATGTTAAGACAATTAGTGGGAGTCTCTGTAATTAATTAATTATCTAATTAATGTTTTTACAAAGGTAATTAAATGATAAAGGCCCATTTTTGACACTCAGGTTATCCTTTGTCACTGTAGATAAGCTGCTCCATTGTTATTGCCTATACTGTGGTGAGGTGATGCCAGCAATGCTATTCAATATATCAGGGTGCACATTTAAATGACAACAGAGGTGAAATGATATGGAAGCACCATACATACATACACACACACACACACACACACACACACACAAATATGAAATAGCTGGCAAATTCCATAGCACAGAGCTTTAAAGACCTGGGGCATGTAGGCATTTTGGGAGCACGCCGCACCTCTGACAGATTCATCTTATTGCTGGTTGAGAGGCACTAGGGGAACTGCATGAAAAGTGATTATGCTGATGTAGCTTGGAGCTCCATATTTCATATCCTGCAGATCAATAAGACACGAGGCAATATGTTTCTCTGAAAATGCGGCCTTGGAGCCTGCATGGGGTCCGCTGACCATACTGACCTGCAAACATGACTGGATCAGAACACAAGGACCTGAGTGAGTGTGATACTGATAACATGAAGCAATTTGTGCCATTTTTAGATTCAAACATGGTTTTATTTTCTTTTTCTTTCTTTTTGTGTGTGTGTGTGTGTGTTTTGAACACCATTTTAAAACACTTTCATGTAGTTCATGTTTAAAAGGATTCAGCTGTTGACCTCCGACACTGGCATCCATTACATTAATCAATAGCGAGTGGATAAGCCAGTCACTTTCACATGGTGTTGAATGTGCTTAGAATATCAGTTACAAGGTTTAGGGTTTCAAAACACTGCAGTCTACTCTTTTGCTGTTTGTGATATCTACATAGTGTGGGTTGCACCGAAGGGTAACACTGCTACTGTGATCTGTACTTGACCTGCATGGTTTGTTTGTAGAAAAAAACAACAAAAAGAACTGAAAGGATGTTTCTACAAATAACCAGTGCTTCTGGTTTTTGTATCCAAAGTGCACATCTGACTCTTCATTCATTTGTGGCATGTGAACCCATTTGTTTAATAAAAATATCATAAATTGCTTGCTGAATTTGATCTGATGTTCGCTTTACATCAATATAGATGAATAGATAGATAGACAGATAGATAGATTTGAATAATTCAAATGATTAAACATGGATTTCAAAATTGCTCATTGAATTTCATTGATTTCTAACTTGAAGTTAAAAGATATATTAATTGATAGGATAATGGATAAATTGATAGATGGATGGATGGATAGATGAATTAAGTTAATTCATTTGATTCATTCATTTGTGGCATGTGAACCCATTTGTTTAATAAAAATGTCATAAATTGCTCGCTGAATTTGATCTGATGTTTGCTTTACATCAAGATAGATAGATAGGTTGATGGCTTTAACAAATTGTTCATTACTTATTTTAAAAGATAAAATAGACATAATTTAAAACTATAGAGTATTTGAATTGTGGAGTCCTCAGGTGGAGTTGTGCGCAGTTCTTAAACAACCATTAGATTCACACGCACTCTCAGACTGTGATAAGATGTTGCAGAACCCTGGCAGATAAGCAAATGATGTGAGGAAGTTCTTCACAACAGGTGGATTAAGTGGAGAGAGGGGATGAAGAAGGGATGATGCAGGATAAGTACTGCGGAAGGAGATGAAAGAGGCCCATTTGAAGTGTCAGCGAGACATCAGAGCAGACCTGGGAGAATTGTTAAACTGCCTTTATTTTACCAAGAGCCCCCCCCCCCCCTTCTCTCTGTGTGTGTGTGGGGGGGGAGAGAGGGCGAGAAAGAGAATCTATCAGGAGCGCCGGTTGATGAGCAGAGTGTGTTTGAGAGAAAGGAAGTGCGGAAGAAAGAGAGGGAGCGAGTCGAGCGACACTGTTGTCTTTGAAGTCGAGAGCTCGACTTCAAGGTGGTACGGAGTGAATCCTGATGGTGTCAGTGCCACTCTGGGTAAAGGAAAAGAGGGCAGCCCAGTTATTTATTTACAGTCTTTTTTGCATTTCTATAGCTGCTTCTCTACAGATGCCAAAAGGGATTATGCTAATGGAGCGCAGGCCATTAGAATAGAGGAAGTCTTGGTAGTTAGCCGAGAAAAAGAAGGCGAGAGAGAGGCTGTTTTTAGCAGTCTGCTCAGCGGCAGAGATCTTCACTATCAGCATGACTCTTCGTAGCTCTATACACCATCAGATGGCACTATAGGATAAATTTGAGAGTGGCTCCTGCAGCTCTCTGCATGAGGACAGAGAGGGAGCCAGCACTGTGGCGAAACCGACAAGAACAGATGAATGATAAAACCTATAAGCTCTCTGCAGCAAAAAATCTTGTCAGAAGAATGCGTTCGCTCTGTTTGTATGCTTTTGATCCGGCGAGGTCTTGCCTCGTGGATTCTGCTCTCTCTTTAGGGAAAGCCTGTATTTACGTCATATGGTGCAGTTAATTCATAAAGCAGGGAAATTAATGTTTGCAAACACAGGATGAAATTGTTACTTGTATAAGATGTTACGGAGCTGAGTTATAAAATTCTCAGGCCATTTTTTGTTGGACTGCATGTGGCTTGTTTAGTGTCAGTCTACTTTTTTAAACATTGACTAGTGTGTTTGCTTCTTTTCTTCTTTTTTTTTTTTAAATCCTTTTTGAGCATAGTGAAAATGCACTTTCCGAACTTAAATGGTTGTAATTCATGAATGCTTTGGAATACAGGTTGACCTCTTTTTAATGAAGACACTCGGCAGATTACTGATGAAGATAAAGCACTTCAAAAAATTAAAGTGTAAAAAAGTTATGGGAGTTACCTACGGTTAATGAAGATTAATGAAGATTTCTGATTTCATATAAATTAGCACAGTATCAGTACATTTATTTGAATGCATTAATGAGAGCGATTGTGTGTGAATTAGTCATACCGTCTCTCTATTAATTGTGAAGCTGTGGGTTGTAAGTAGTTACTTCAAAAGCAGAAAAATATATGCTATAACATTTTGAGTTTCTAAGCTACTTTAGTGATAAATCACAGGACAGCATTGACAACGAGTTTCTGTGCATCTTAATGTGATGTGCAGCTACTGTCTGTACGGGTGTTCGTGTGCCACAATGCATCAGCGCAAACTGGCAAGCCTTAAAATACAAGCAAGCAAAAGGGATCTCACTTCGGGGCTCTCCTCGCGCACTGTATGCGTGTGTTGACTCGCCGTTTGAATTCGCCTCCGTGTTACTTTCATGCCGCTGACTGGACGGGGTGGAGTCACATGACTACACACGCGCTAGTATGCTTTTAAGGGAAAGTAACGAAATAACCGACATGGGAAAATTTCGGTTTCGATTACTTTTGGATTAATCGTCAAGCCCTAATTCTACTAAACATTTTTTATTTTGTAAAAGATATATTTTACAAAATAATTTTTACTCTTAACAAGCTATAAAACCAACAAAGCTTAACCAAGCAAAATTTGGAGTTGATATCACAAAAATTTAAGTTCCCCTGAGATTTTGTTTAGGCGCTGTACCTAAAATAGCCACCGGGTGACACCCACATTCCATTGAATTTTTTTATGCATTCTCCTGTCAAAAATTAATATATTTCTGTCACAATACAATCACTAAATATGGAACCTTGAGTCTTTCCAACGATATATGTTTTGTCAAGATTACAAAAAGTTTTAATTAAATAGTGAAGTAAATTTTGTAATATGAAACATGACACCGCTCACTAGGTGGGAGGAGCCCGCTAAAAGGAATTTAAGTACCGTTTCCATGGTAACACAATCTCTGATTTCAAAATTATTTTCAAAGAATGAATACTGAGGGTGTAAGCTTTCAAATAAGACCGAATTTATGATTAATAAAATATGTGATAGGGAAAAAAAAGCCTAGCGGGACACTGACAGTTAAGGGGTTTCAAGATACTTTTACTGGGACAGAGACTTTTATGGAACTCTACCTAACTTTTGTCCAAATCAAAAGGCACTGTCACATTTATCATTTGTGGAGCAGACCATCCCAGAATGCACTGTGATGAGCTCAGTGAAAAGAAAAAAAAATTGTGGCTGATAAATAAATGTGTATTTAATTCTGTTGTGAAAAATATTGATTAAAAATTGTTTAGTGCGATTAAAAAGTGATTGTTACACAATATTTGAGTGTGGCATTTATTTTTGTTCTTAGATAATTGTACTTTTAGCTTAGCAACATGCTAACATCAAACTATTGAAATCACCTTGCAGATTTATAATTTGCTGTCTACATACTGTTGATATTTTATAAATCTGGTTATAAGGTGTATGCACATACTTATGAGGTTACATAAGCATTAGCATGCTATCTTCATAGGTAGATAAGCTTTGAACAGATAATTTCAGTAATTAGATATGTAGAAATTATTTACTTGTGACCGTGTCGGTGTGAACTTGCTCTAGTTCGAATAAAATGTGCTCTCGATGTGCTCTGCTCTTTGACTGCTTTTAGCCTGCGCTATCCTCCCTTTACACCCACAAATGCACATTTAGGCCATAAATCCACTCCATCTATACATAATGCAGGAGCTGCAACTCTGCGCAAGAGGCCTGTGAGAGGAGCTCTCGTCTGAGGCAGGTCCTCGGCTTCAACCCGAGCTGCGGCCACACACGCTATTCAGCTCACTCCACTCTGAAAGTGAGACATGAGGTTCAGACAAATTCACATCACAAACCAACCTCTGGAATGATCATACCTTTCACACTAGTTATTTTCAGCAGCAGAGTGTGTCTGTGGCGGTTTTGACCTTACCATCCTGAAGTATCAGTGCCTTTCTATTTAGTAGCTTTACTTGAAATCCATTATAACCACTTTTAGAAATTTCTTTGTTCCCAACTTCCCACCTACTTTTTGGGCAATAAGCATTATTTTTTTACCGGTTTAATTTTACATGATTTGCAATGTGATGGAAGAAAATCTAGCGTTAGCGTCATTTCTGGCAGGTCACGTCAGTCAAGCTTGCATCAGCTGACTCCCAGGTGACTTATGTCTACCTGTAGGAACACGACGCCTATTACGGCATCTATATATAAGCTCCTCAGTATTATCAGCAGCTATTGCATTTCTCAGGAGCAAATTACCATCCTCCATCCCCAGCTCCTCCTCTCTTCAGTCAGGATTGGCCTTATAATTTCCCCTGAATCAGACTAATTCTCGAAATATGTGTACGTTAAATCATGACATTTAATGATATCTGCATGTTGGTCCTGTTCTGTTTACCCTAATGGGTTTATTGCTGCTCTCCCTGCTCTTATCCATGCTAGGCTGCATGGATGCGCAGGGAGTTCTTGCCCAGAACAGAACCATACCGCCAATACAAACTCGATGCATTATCTATCATATTTGACGATAGTGGTCCTGACAGAATTGTAGCTGACTGTAGAGTTGTCAAAAGTACTGACTTTGGTACCACGTCTGTACTGTCATTTTAAAAATGTGACGCTTTGAGTGCTGTTGAGCGGATTCGTAAACACCTCTGATTGGCCATTGCGTTCATGGCTCATCAGAAATATCTGTGATTGGCTACAATGATCAACTCTTTAAAAATGTTGTAAATAGTCACCAGTGACGCTCTTCACAGAGTGTTTACACAGATACACATGGAAGCATTTGAAAGCAGGCGTCTATCAGTGGACCGGTCCACTGCTTTCAAACGCTTTCAAAAGTTGGTACTTTTGACAACTCTAGCTGACTGTGTAAAATGACCAAAAATGTTTGCAAATGGTTGCATTGGTCATTCTATAAGCAGATGCATGCATCTGTAAACAGGGGTGTAAAAATTTGTTGATTTAATAAACAATTATGATGATTTTAATAATACCCAATGTGTTTCAGAGGCCTGAGAGAGACATCATGTATTGTAAGTTTTGTTATTTTCTTCTTCAATTTGCTTTTATTGGAATATTGAAAATGCTTATGTTTGCAATTAATATTTAATTGTTAATTGCTTGTTTTGAAGGTGGGCATTATTCCTCTATACATGGCAGTCTTCATTTTTAATTGTAATTTTGTTTCCTGATTAAATTCAAATCTATTGCATATTAAACATCTACTTAAAATGAATAGTTCACCCAAAAATGAAAATTATCCCATATTTTACTCAACCTCAAGCCATCCAAGGGGTATATGACTATCTTCTTTCAGACGAACACAATCCGAGATATATTTAAAATAAATCTTGGCTCTTCCAAGCTATATACTGGCAGTGAACAGGGGGCCCGATTTTGAAGTTAAAAAAAAGTGGCTTCAAAATAAAGGCCTTCTAAAGCAAAGCGGTGTAAAAGCGGTTTTTGTAAGAAAAATATCCATATTTGAAACTTCATCTAAAATAACTAACTTCCGGCAGATGACCGTTAGGCTTGGGTATCGAGTATTGATTGGAACCGGGACTAGCTTTGCGATTTTCCCGGAATCGTTCAAAAGTTTAAATTTCGATTCCTAATTTCGATTCACAGTCCGCCGACTGGAAGAAGAATCCGCTTAACACCAACGAAGAAGCGTCCACCGGAAGTGTTCGTGTTGGCATAACCGAGCGAGTCGAACATGGATAGTGTGCGTCGGCGGTCCAAAGTGTGGCTTCACTTTTTTAAACAGAATGAAATCTCGGCAAAATGCAACATTTGCGGCAAGATTGTTTCGTGCATAGGAGAGTGCACGTCGAACATGATAAAGCACCTCCGAGTTCATGGAGTAGAAATAAATGTGTGCCCCGTCTTTGACGCGCTGCGCCGACCGTCCTCCACTGCCTCCGCTGCGAACGTGTTTTCTCCACAGCAGGAGATACTATCTGTCCAGAACGCTCACGCATCCTGCCTGAGAAGGCAGATATGATCATTTTCCTAAACAAGAATTGTTTCTGATTTTATACTGTACCTGCTGCTAATCTGGACTGGGTTTTACAAGTTGTTTCTTATTGTTTATTTGCTATTCTGCACCAGGTTAGCCCATCAGTGGGAGCACGGTAACATGTTCAAGTACCTGCAGCATCATACACATGTGTAAATGTGTTTTCATGAGGTTTTCAAAAATAAAGCTCTCTTGAGGAAAGTGTACCCCTGTGAAAATATATTCATAATTTATAATATTTATATTCAAGTTCATAGATTTGATATTTATATTGTAGTTGAAATCAGCCCTGTGAGAAATTCATAGTAAAGTTCATAAAAAGTTCATAGAATTAAAATTGATGGAGAAGGTCAGACTATTTTCTTCAGAAAGACCGTTGGTTAGCTAGCTCATTTAAAATATCCTAAACTTTTTTTGACCCTGCCTCTTAAAAGAATCGGAATCGAGAATCGTTAGGAACCGGAATCGAAACAAGGAATCAAAATCGGAATCGTTCAAATTCAAACGATACCCAACCCCAATGACCGTACACATCGACTTGCGTCACAAGAGTAACCCCTGATGTAATGTATGACGTAGGATGTAGGAGTGTTGTAAGCTTAGACGCCTTTCGCGATTTTAACAAATAGGGCGATGCAACAAACTCAAGCTCATCTTCTCTTATATTGAAATCCTCCGACAATTCTCTTTAAAATGTTTCGTTTTAGACTTGTAATTCGTGACCGGTGTTTTGATTTGCTCTGATCCTCTACATTTCTGCTTTCGTCATTACGCCATGCGTCGGGTCAGGGGTTACTCTTCCACCACAAATCGATACGTACTAGTTAATAAAGTTTTAAATATGGATTTAGTTTTTTCACTTCACTTCAGAAGTACTTTATTAACCCTCCGGAGCTGTGTGGAGTACTTTTACGATGGATGAATGCACTTTTTTTTTTTTTTTTGCTTCAAAATCAGGTCCCCCATTCACTGCCATTATAAAGCTTGGAAGAGCAAGGATATTTTAAAATATATCTCAGATTGTGTTCGTCTGAAAGAAAATACTCATATACACCTAGGATGGCTTTAGGGTGAGTAAATAAATTTTCATTTTTGGGTGAACTAACCCTTCAACATCTGTTTGTGTTGATGATATTATCCTTTTTTAAAATATTAAATCAATAATAAATGTACATTAATTCTTTGTACAAATTTTAAATTTTGAAACTGATTGTATGGTTCGTTCTAAAATAATCGCATTGGACTGGATTGGATCAAATTGTTTGTTAGAACAAATATTTACACCCCTAATAATAAGACTAGATCCCACTGCTTTTAAAAAAATGTGTTATTGATTACAGTTACAGTTTGACTATGGGAAAATTATACATCACCTAATTAATATTATTGGACAAGGCTGATTAAGTTTAAGATTTATGCATTTAATGATAATAATGAAAGACTGAATGATTTAACATGCTATATTCAACTTTTTGGAAAAAGCAAAAAAAAAAAATTTAACTGAGAATATTGATGCCACCATTCATAATACATAAGTTGGTTCGCTAATATTACCATAACGTTGTAGCGTGAGATCCCCTGCGTAATTAGAACCCCTGATACTGCCAAAATGTTTAGTTGCTGTTTTCCTCTTCACAATGCATATTTAATTCAGGACCTCTTTTGTGAATTTGTACATCTTGCCACAAATGCTTCAGATGAATATTGCATGGTGAGCTGTATTGCCATCTCTGCTGCATTCAATATGAACCACACCAAAATGTTTTACTCGGCCCCAAATTGCTCATTACAAAGATAATAAACCTAATCTCATCGCATTCTGTCTGTGAAATTATGTATTGATTTACTCTAAATGCCTGTATTCAGCTCTAGTCAGTAAAATTAATTCATTCTCCATGCATGTTGACTGGGTCATGTGGGCCAGCGCCGTCTGATCTGAGCCATACCCAGTGCTAATAGAGGAATCAAACAGAAGACAGCCGTATTTGATAAGGTTTTATGCAAACACAGGTCCTGGTTGTACATGTACGAAGCAGAGGAAAAAGAGAGCACCTAATAACCCCTACCTCGCTTTTTTTTCCCTCTTCCGTTTTCCTTTGGGTAATAAGAGAAGAGAAATGGTGGTAAAATGTCAGAAATATCATGAGGAATAGAAGATCTGAAGCATTGCTTAATGAAAACCTCTGGCCAGTGGCTCTGTGAGGCAGAGAGAGCTGCTGCCGTGGTCGGGCTCAGAGCGGTAATTTCTCACCAGGCATGCAACGCATTCCATTA
>RJVU01053643.1:4725371-4746207 GCA_003731715.1 Anabarilius grahami | reverse complement strand
TTTGACTATAACTTAATCAACCGCGATCGCGCATGGAGATAATAAATAATTAATTTCCACAAAGCGGTAGGCTATATTTATATGTGTATTAGCGAAATAATTGTTATGTAGTAAATGATAATATAATCTAGGGTGTTTAAACAAGATAATCTTGTCAAAAGTTTCATTCAGTGGCCGTGCTTAAGCCTCCTGATCATCCGTCGGTTACTAAGAACGAACTTTTTCTTCTAGACTAATGGTGAGCAAATACAACAGATAGAGAATTAAATTCAGCGCTTTTATTTTCAACATGCACTCATTCATGTCTGTTTTATTTAATTCATCTAAAGTTACGTCTTTATTGGGGCAGGACATGACGAATTACACTACGTGACTCAATGAGTTCGTCTCAATTGTTTAGAAACAAGCTGCATAAATTAACTATATCAGGAATTTATGTCTCAGATCTCATTTGTGCATGTCTGTTATGTTAAATAAAGTTGATTAATTAAAGCGAACCAAGTAGAACATATACTTTACCTGTGCACTGAGTTGTTGTTGACTGATCTCCTCAGACGCCCGGGTTGCAATGGCGGAAATCTCAAAACGGCCACAAGATGGCGCCGTAAATCGGCGAATCCGATATTACAAAACCGATACCCGATTATGGAAAAATGCTTAAATATCGGGAAAAATATCGGTAAACAGATACATCGGTCGATCACTAGTTTATATATGTATGTATATTTATACAATTTAATAGTGGCATAAGTGGTGACATTTAATGGTGACGATTTTTTTTAAAGAACTAAATGCACTGAACTAATGAAGTAAAAGACATGTATGTGGTAAACTGATATTAAAGGGTTAGTTCACCCAAAAATTCAGTCATTAATTACTCACCCTCATGTCGTTCCACACCCGTAATACCTTCGTTCATCTTCAGAACACAAATTAAGATATTTTTGATAAAATCCGATGGCTCAGTGAGGCCTGCATTGACAGCAAGATAATTAATACTTTCAAAGGCCCAGAAAGTTACTAAAGACGTATTTAAATCAGTTCATTTGAGTACAGTGGTTTAACCTTAATGTTATGAAGCGACAAGAATACTTTTTGTATGCCAAAAAAACAAAATAACGACTTTTCAACAATATCTAGTGATGGACGATTTCTAAACACTGCTTCATGAAGCTTCAAAGCCTTACGAATCTTTAGTGTCGAATCTGTGGTTTGGAGCGTGTATCAAACTGCCAAAGTCACATGAACCATTGAAATTTCGAAACATTTATGATGTAACGAATCCTCGTTTACTGAAATCACATGAATTTGGCGCTCCGAACCACTGATTCAAAACAAAAGATTTGTAAAGCTGCGAAGCTTCATGATGCAGTGTTTTGAAATCGGCCTTTACTAGATATTGTTGGAAAGTCGTTATTTAGTTTTTTGGCGCACAAAAAGTATTCTTGTCGCTTTATAATATTAAGATTGAACCACTGTAGTCACATGAACTGTTTGAAATACGTCTTTAGTAGCTTTCCGGGCATTGAAAGTGTTAATTATCTTGCTCTCAATGGAGGCCTCACTGAGCCAACGGATTTTATCAAAAATATCTTAATTTGTGTTCTGAAGACGAACGAAGGTCTTACAGGTGTGGAACGACATGAGGGTGAGTAATAAATGACAGAATTTTAATTTTTGGGTGAACTAACACTTTAATTTAGCATTGTCTAGGGAGCTGGGCATTAGTAGCTGATATGATGGTGATAATAACTGATAATACATTGTTATGATGACAACTGAGACATGCACCAAATTTAACTATGGCATATTTATGCAAAGTGACATTTAAAAATAACAAAGACCTATTATTATTTATTGACAAGGTTTTCAGCAGAGTTTGGAACAGACACACTAACACTTCGACCAAATTAAACTCCAGGAACACAACATGTTTCCTACTATTCACAAGAAGCAGCCAGTGCTGATAATCAATATTGACCAAATATTGAACAATTAATTGGTCTGTGATTTGTTTGCACAACACTGAATGCGCTTTAAAAAATAAAGCTATTATTCGTGCCATGCAGGCAGGTCACACAGGCTGTTTTTGTGAATAGTAGGCAACATGTTGTGTTCCTGAAGTTTAATTGGTCTCCTTCCATGCATGATGTTGCATTGAATGACCAAATATCCTCTTTCATCTGCTGCTGTGTAGCGTGACAGGTCCATCAGTATTGCTTTGGATGGTGAAGGGGGCGTGTGTTTGTGTCTGAAGTTTCCGAAACTTGAAATTACACAACCTCAGAACTCCACAATACATAATTTATATGGGGGCTTGTTGTTTATCAACAGTCAGTTGTGTTATAAATAGTATTAAAAAACAAAACAAAAAACATGCTGCCCTCTGTGTAGTGATTAATTCCTTCAGTCAAGTGTCCTCATTATTTAAAGTTGTTTATCCCTGAAAAGCTGCTGAAAAGCTGAAACAATCTGTATTCTATAAAACGCTATATAAACAAAGGTGAATTGACTTAAAGTAACATCAGCTCCCTGTTTACTATGCAGCTTCCTGTTTATGTTATGAATGATTCATCTGTGCATTTTATTCCAAAACAAAAAAATTGTTTGTCTTGGTCATTTTAAATCAAAATATAATGTTGTATAATATAATATAACTTTTACTTCTGAAATGACTTTCCTTTTCCGCTGACATTACTAAGGCTGTGTTGACTGGGAAATAAGTGTAGTCAAAAGTGACAGTAAAAATCTGTTTCAATAAATGCTGTTTATTGCATTTCACAAAATATTAAGCAGCACAACTGTTTTCAATATTGATAATAATCATAAATGTTTCTTGAGCAGCAAATCATCATATTAGAATGATTTCTGAAGGATCATGTGACATATTTAAAAACATATATTTAAAAACATTAAAATACAAGTTTTTTTAATTGTAATTTTTCACAATATTACTGTTTTTACTGGTTTTGATCAAATAAATTGCTTCTTTAAAAAATATTAAAAACATTCTTTAAAAAAAATCTTACCAATCTCAAACTTTTGAACGGTACTGTCATCACATTACTAAAAGTCTCCATGTAGTCAATAATTTTATCACTTAAAACTCATCTTTGATCACCAAAATTACATATTTAAACCTTTTTTTCCTGTGAAAAAAAAATTCTTAATGCCTTAAAATAGCTTAAATGTAACTCTACACCCTTGCCTCATTTAATATACACGGATGTATGAATATGATAATTAGCCCCGCCTCCACTCACTCGCACAAGCTCAGACGAGATCCACTCCGTCAACTTACTGAGGTAAACGCTGCACAATGGTATTGCTTTTTACAATGTCGGACACATAACGGTAATTAATATGATTAGCGTTTTGCTTGATTACATTATCAAACAGTTAATAATGTGTTGCCAATGTTACACAAACCATGTTCACATTCGTGAGTAAGACTGCTGCTGCCTTAAAATCAGTATCCTTACAAACGCTTTGAACATCTCAGAACGTCAGTGCAGAAAGGCATATAGTTCATCATAACATCATAATATACATCATACACCCCCCATATTGCTAAATCTACCCGATTTTTCATATCAACAGAAAAATATGAAGGGATAACCTTCTTTTGAGACTCCCTGTGGTCAGTTAATGATATGCTAAAGCCCGCCAGCACGTTGACGTGATTGGTTACAAGGTAGTTTGTGACGTCAGAAACACCAGCGATTTCAAACCGCGGGTTTGAGACTGTCTTTGGTTTACTGCAGTTTTAAAGAGGAAAATACTCTGCAATGGTGTTGACTTATGAATTTGCACATGGTTTGTCTTAAAGCATGTTAAAACCACCATATAGACATATAAACAACATTAAAAACTTGATTTTCACCATAGGGGGACTTTAAGTAAACTGGGTTGCATATTATTTAAAATTCCGCATTTAGTGCACATATGAGAAATAAACAAAACATTATAACAGAAAATCAGCTTATTTCCTCTGGATGCAGTCCTGACAAGGAAGAGTTGGAGGAGAGCTAGCAAAACTGTAGGTGGTGCTGAATGAAGGGAGATGGCAGTAAAAGGAATTACAAATGTGTGCATGCGTATATGTGACCCATTTCACTTCAAACGTTGATGTATTTTCATCCAGGAGGGGGCAGCAGGTAGCTGTGCTGACGGTCTCCTGAGCAGGATGCAGTTAATTAGTTTTTTCTCCCTTATTTCTGCTCTTAGACCAGTCATTTGGGAATGCCATTTTCTTCATCACAGTATCGTGAAGATCAGCAATTATGCTGAAGCAGTAAAATCTTTTTTGGGTAACTTTTTTTTATTTTTTTTATTCTTCCTCTCGTTCATTTTTTATACAATCTTATTCCCCTTGAAGTGAACTTGTTATAGATGCTCTAGTTGCTGTGGTAAGACAGCAGATTATTAAAGGATACATTATTGAATAAGGCCAGCATTTCAAGAGTGCTAGGATCTTTTAACTTTTTCATTTTAAAAGGGAAAGGCATTCATCCAAAGAGTCTCTCTGCTTAATTTCCAGTTTTTGGGGTGAATAAGCTTTCTAACCGCATATTTAGACTCATATTGCTCCATATTATGGGTCCACAAAATATTTCTAACGGCATTGCTTCATCTGCATATTTCCATCAACCCAGCTTTGGATCGTAGCCAACCGAATACATTAGAATAAGAAAATATTACAAGTATTGATTTATCATTAATAAATCTAGGTTGATGTATTGATTGCAACATTGGATGCCTTCCAGATTAACAATATGTTTTACAGCCAGGGCAGCAGAAGAAATGAGATCATACTGGCATGATTAATGAAGTAAATTTGCTTAAGGATACAGCGTGAAATGGTTCGAAGTTGTGTGTTTGAATGCAGCCTTCAATAATTCTGCCTAAATATGCGACGCTTCCACACCGAAGGGAATTCTGCTTATTGTTGCCCATTTGCATAATTTTGGTAAATCTTTTATATAGTCGGGTGAACATTCCTTTTGTTTATTAGCACTGAGTGAAGTGTTTTTTTATGAGCCAGGTTTGTTTATATGAGATGGTTTAAACAGGAAGGTTCTGGTGTGCTTTGGTGGAGATTAGAGTCGTTGTATATTTACCGCTAAATGACTCTATGCAAGTCAAATATGAGCTTTTAAAGAGTCTCTTGAAACTACAAGCCAAAACATTTATGAATTTTAGAGACTGAATGTGCTAATGAATATTGTAACCTACTGGTTTACCATCCATAGTGAATAGAGAAGAGCCATTTGAGTGTGTGTGAAATACATAACAATGAAGCCTGAAGGAAAACAACTGTGTATGAATAGATCTGGAAAGCACTAGTGTGCAGAAATCACATTAATGCACTCTATGGGCTGTGGCGTGTTCCTCCGTTAAACAAATATTACATCACGTTACATAGGCGAGTTTTTAAACGACTTGCATTTGACCTCCAGAGTTCCTCCGAAACACTAAGATTAAATCAATGTGTGCTGAAACTGGCTGCTGGTAGAACTGATGTCCTCAGCCTATACTTGAAGAAAAACTGCTGCATGCACAATTTTTTTTTGGACAGGGAGAGAAGGAGCCATTGGGAATGAAAGAAGCAAATTTAGAGCCGGCTGTTGAATTTTCCACTACAAAAATTTCAATAAGCAATCTACTTTTTTCTTTTTTTTTTTGCCATCATAGCAACCTTTGTTGATTCTGGTGATGTTAGATTAAGACAGACACATTGAGAATACTCAGGAGGGAAAGCACTAATGTCATTTAGTGTACCAAAAGCAAAGTATTAATAATAAGAATGTCTGATACTTGCGGTATACAGTCGAGAAGCTACGCTTTTGTATAACTGTTTTTCATTTATTTATTTATTTATAACGTAATACTCAACCGATATGTCTTATTTTGGCATTACTTTTCAGGGCTTGCAAAATTTCAAAATCCCTGGTAGCCCTTCAGGCAGGCACTCTTGAGATTTTCGTAGCCCGAAAAGTATTTAACTAGCCCGAATAAAAAACTACATATTTTTTATGTAGTAAATTGGACAAGAGTTGAAATGTCAATCAAAAACACAAACAAAAACACAATGTCCATTTGGTTCTAACTTAACTGAAATTTCTATGAATGTTTTGGTCTTTTATTTTTGGCTAAGTAGAACTGAAATACCGGTGTAAATCCATGGGCCTCTTAACATTTTCACACACAGTAAAAGTAAAAAGTTAATCTTTGGCAAAATTACATTTCCTTAATAGTCTAAACACAATCTTAAATTGTCACTGTTTCCGTCACTGCAACTTCCCGAACACACACACACACACACACACACACACACACACAGGTTTGTTTTGCTATCTTAGTGGGGACTCTCCATAGGCGTAATGGTTTTTATACTGTACAAACTGTATTTTCTATCCCCCTACACTACCCCTATCCCTAAACCTAACCATCACAGGAAACATTCTGCATTTTTACATTTTCAAAAAAACATCATTTAGTATGTTTATTAATCCATTTCCCTCGTGGGGACCGCTGGCTGGTCCCCACGATGTAGGTGATCTCAGGTTTTTATTACATCGTGGGGACATTTGGTCCCCACGATGTAATATAAACAAGAACACACACACACACACACACAAGACACTAAATATGTTCAACCTAAGCTAATGCTGGATATAGGCTTTATTAATTTATCATCATATAGTACACACAGTGCTTCACATACGCACTTACATAGCTGTTGTGTTTTATATAATGACCACTAGGTGGTGTTCTAGGTGTATGTTTTTCTTGATTGGTTTTCCCTGAAAAGTTGAAAATGAAAGTAAAAATATAATGCATGTTCGTTATGTTTTACCATGAAGCTCTGTGTCTTTATCAAACACATTAATGATTTATCTCTCATCCATCCGCAATTAATTGGAATGTTATTACTTGCCAAGTAATACTTACTTGGCCCGCCCAATCGGTGGATAGAACCGCAAACTGCTTATCACTAACACACACACACACGCCAAGTAACGTGCATCAGCTAAACTTCTCTGCGGGCAAATCAGCATGATCAAAAACTTTTTTTTCCTTCAAATAAGTCAAGACAGTGAACAACGCAAATCAAGAAAGGAACTTTATTTCACTATTTAAAGATAGGGCGGCGATACATGTTGGTAGCTCGACTGGGAAAACACATTAGCCCCGGGACGTCAGGCTAGCGATTTTGCGAGGTAACAAATTACAAGTAACACAAATTACGTAATCGGATTACTTTTTCAAGTAACGAGTAAAGTAACGCATTTCTTTTAATTTACAACAAAATATCCGAGTTACTTTCTTAACCCTTTGATGCACAAGCTATGAAAACCCCTTCTAATGCACAACATGGGTCAAAAATGACCCCTATTCATTTCCTATGTAATTTCAATCTTGGCTGAGTGTTTCTTTGCTGAATCTTTGAAAGAAATGTATTTTATTATTCATTTATTCCAGGTATTCCTTAAATATCTTGTTTTTGATTGTCAAAAATCATTGTTCATTTTTTCTTTCTTACTTTATAAACAAACACAGTTTTTGTATGTCTACATCAATTTTACACACATGGGTCAAAAATGACCCGTATTCATTTCCTATGTAATTTCAATCATGACTGAGTGTTTCTTTGCTGAATCTTTAAAAGAAATGTATTTTATCATTTATTTATTCCAGGTATTCCTTTAATATCTTGTTTTTGATTTTCACAAATCATTGTGTTTGTTTATAAACAAACACAGCTTTTGTATTTCTACATCAATTTTACACACATGGGTCAAAAATGACCCAAATAGAAACCTTTGCAAATTTTCCCAAGTAGGAACATATTTACTGCAGACAACTATTCATCCGCCACACATTTCACCTCTCAACATGGCTGCTTTTGTATATTTGATGGTTGAAAGTCATATTATATTTCATATAATAGGCTATATATTATATTTCAAGGATACTTTGCGCACAGTCAAATGCAGTTTAATTGTGTATGTGCAGGTTGCACTTACAGTTACAGAAATCAGGTGGAAATTATAAAAAGTTACAAAAATCTGTATGCTGACCATCACGTACGCATAAAAAGTGAAGTATACTTTGGCCTTTAGAAAGGTAATGACACAAAAAAAATTCAATCAAAAAGAAAGGAAAATTTAAAATAAGGATTTGTTTGAGTAATACTTGGAATAATGAATGATGAAATTAATTTATTGTAATATATGATATAGAAAGTAATAACTCATTCAGGTGACTTTAGACTCATGTTGTATATGTCCAAAACTGTTACTTTTCAGGAACACTGACAGACTTAAAGGGTGACCAATTGCATTGATTTATGACCAAAAATGTAAAATTATGAAGTATATAGCCTAATATGTTAAATATAATAAGACTTACATCCATCAAATATACAAAAGTAGCCTTGTTAAGATGTGAAATGTGTAGCAGATGAACAGTTGTCTGCAGTAAATATGTTCCTACTTGCAAAAATGTGCAAATATTAAAGATTTCTATATGGGTAATTTTTGACCCATGTGTGTAAAATTGATGTAGAAACTGTGTTTGTTTATGAAGTAAGAAAGAAAAAATAAACATAATTATTTGTAGAAAATCCAAAACAAGATATTAAATGAATACCTGGAATAAATAAATGACAAAATACATTTCTTTTAAAGATTCAGTGAAGAAACACTCAGTCATGATTGAAATAACACAGGAAATTAATACGGGTCATTTTTGACCCATGTGTGTAAAATTGATGTAGACATACAAAAACTGTGTTTTTTTATAAAGTAAGAAAGAAAAAATTAACAAAATGATTTTTGACAATCAAAAACAAGATATTTAAGGAATACCTGAAATAAATGAATGATAAAATACATTTCTTTTAAAGATTCAGCAAAGAAACACTCAACCATGATTGAAATTACATAGGAAATGAATACGGGTCATTTTTGACCCATGTTGTGCATTAGAAGGGTTGTGATACAAAAAAGATTTTTATTCAAAAAGTAAGAAAGAAAAAATGAAAATGAGGATTTGTGATGATCAAAAACAAGTTAATTGAGGAATACCTGGAATACTGAATGATGAAATTAATTTCTTGCGAAGATATAGAAAATGTAAACCCAGCCGGGTCATTTTTGACCCATGTTATGCATCAAAGGGTTAACGCAAGTTATTTTGTTTTCCCATTTATTGGCTGACAGCTCTCCTCTCCCCCATGTTGAGAGAAATCGGGAGTGCAGAGTGTGCGCTGTGTAAACATGATGGTTATTCTAGAGTAGTTCTAGACTAAATGTGAGCATACATTTACTCATTTACTTCTCCTGAGTACTATTCTCTTGTAATCCAGAATGGCAGCACAGCTGAAAGTTTTGTTTATTTGAGCTGCGCCCTCTACTGTACAGACGTGAATGTGCATTTCCTTCAGCCTGAGGCTTATTCATTTCACTTTCGTGAATTAGTTATTACTTTAGTTTAGTGAATTAGTTAAATATACATGTAATATAAGTGTTAATTTAATAGAGCATTAATATAATATACCTTGGCCATTATCGTTTTATTATTCAGTATCAGAAATGCATTGCTATCACTTTGGAACTTGGTTTTTGTATGTTTGCCTTTAGTAATTAATGAGACTACCATATCTAATTAATTTAATGTTTATGCCGATAATCAATATTGATCCAACTCACATCAGCAAAGAAGTAATCATATGGGCTTGATATTGACGCATTCACAGCAGAAGAATTACACACAATATTATCATTCACTGATAATGAATGCATCATTTGTTTTTTCCCCTTCCCATAACATTTGCTTCCTTTGAAGATTAGACTAGTAATTATTCTATCATCGTGACAAATGAAAAATATCCTCCAATCTTCCTTCAATTCAATTAATCTGTGCTTTATTTCCTGCCTGGGTATTTGTAAGCATGAGCAGTACCCAACCATGCAGTAAATTCATTGATGTTCTTCTCTAGTTTACGACTGAACATTATGTAAATGTTCATTTTTGAATAATTCAAGCTGGGAGTCATTTGCATAGAGGAGCAGGATTGGAGGCCATTTGTTGAGGGAGGCAGGTGGAGGGGTTGAGTGATGTGTCACCTAAATGCATGTGACCTTTCCAGTTCAACCTGGATTCTTTGCTGCTTTTGGGGTTTAGGGTCCTTGTAGCAAGCAACACAAATCACACAAGATCTCGTACTAAAATCTGGACAAAGATGGCCCAGTTTGCAGATATTAAGCCAGTGGTATAGAATAACAGTATGTTTTGGCGGCAGAGCTAAATGTTGCTAATTTCCTGTTTTGAACTGTTGTTTTTACAAGGTGTTTTCAGTTGTGTTATGAAAGAATTTTGTTTTGAGAGTGCCAAGCATATGGCTTTCATTTAGACCAAATGTAGCAGAGGTAAAAGAGCAAACACCGCCTTTTTCCCTTTCCTTGAATGTCATAAAAAGCCTTTTGTCATCCACTTTTATCTTTTAGAAGAAAAATCTACTCGCTCCATTCAACAACATTAAATTTAAACCCAACGTTATCAAACCACATAAATGGGAATTCACTGAGAAGGTAGAATCCCAGTTTGATGTCCTCCAGCATGACCCTGGGCTCTGATGGGTTAGAGCAGTGATAATGTGAACAGTTTAAAGGGATAATTCATCCAAATATGAAAATTCTGGCTTTTTTTATTCTTATCATGTTGTTTCAAACCCATACCTGTTGTTTTTTCGTTCTTTCTTTGAAACAAAATTTTGAAAGATTTTTGTGACAGATCCACAGATCATACTAACATCATAATGGCAGATCAAAAGGCATAATAAAAGTAGGCCTAGTCCATATAATACTATATTCCAATTTATTTAAGCCTTTCACATTTTCAGTGAATAACAACAGCTTTCAGTAGTCGTTCCTCACACATGGCGTCAGAAGCTTATGAGTTAGATAAACTACTTCTTTTAAAATAGTTGTATGGCTGCAGCAACTAATCGATTGTATCGAAAAAAAAAAGAAAATCATCGACAACGAATGGCATTATCGATTAGTCCCGTCTGCCCACCATGCACGAAAAACTTCCGCCAGTCGCATCAAAATTACAGCACTGAATAACGCATTTCTATGGACAAAATAAATCTAAAAATAGTGGAGGAAACAGAGTGAGCTGCTGTGGGAAAGGTACGTGATCCAAGCTGCCCAAAACATGAGAATTATTTATTTTAAGCTTAAAGCTAATACATTAGCGTAATGTTTAACATGGCTTGCCTTGTCAGGCACGTTTACAGATGCATGTGCTGTTTGTTTAATGTGTGATATGTTTCCTCAGTGCAAAACTTTCATTTTACGGTTATATCCTTATCTGTAAGTGTTACAATTTCACGTGAGAGTTTCCATTTTGCATGAAGACTCGTCCTGACTTTACTGAGCATGCGTGTCAAACAGACGGTATGCATTAGAGAGGGAGACAAATAATATTCAGCGCAAAAACATTAATTTTGCTGAAATATCTGTTGTTGGACGTTAAATTTAGGTTTAAAAGTCTAGATGTAATTCATGTATTTTATGAGAGTGGTAACTGTCAAGGGGATAACTGCGTGTAGTTGAATATAAATGCAAGACGTTTCTTACATTTACAGGATAAAGAAATGACAGTAAGAGGTTACTGTGTTCAGAGTGAATGTTCCTGCTGAACATTCCTCTTATCTGTTTACCCTGAGTTTGTGTTTTTCTTTATTATCTTTATTATTATCTTCATTTTTAATGCAGTTTAAACTGTCCTTTTGCTTTATAGCTCTTTTGCATATAGCATAGATATAGATATATTCGATATGTTTTCACAGCATTAAGTTGGTAAATTTGTTTGAAGGGCAGCATTGGGGAGGATGTGGTTGTCAATAAAATAAAAAAATATATATATTTATATTTCATCCGATTAATCAATTAATCAAAGAAATAATCGGCCAACTAATCGATTATCAAAATAATTGTTAGTTGCAGCTCTAAATGTAAGTTTGGTTTTTTGATACATGCCATTCAGGCCCCTTTTACACTAGTGTGTTTTTGTTTTAAAACGGCGTTTTTAAAATGAAAACGATCCTTATCTACACTGGCGTTTCAGAAACGATCTCCGTCTACACTACACGGCCGAAAACACGTCACATGACTGTTCATGCTCACTGGGCATTCGCATACAAGTGTAAACAGTTGCCTCTTACGCATGTAGGCAGCAGCAGTATTAAAAAAAAATGCAGAGTTTAACTGCACAGTGGCTGCTAAAAAATGACAACAAAGCAAGCAAAGATTGCAGTTCAGTCTCCATGCTATTGTTAACACGGTCGTCAAGGATACACAGAGCGAACGTGGGCAGCCACGCCATCGTTTTCAAAAGTCTCTGTTTTGGTCCGTTTACATTGAAATGCAACCCCGGCGTTTTCAAACTAAAACGGGCTCTGCAGCGTTTTCGTTTTAAAATGCATACGTTTTGCTACGGTTACGCCTGTCGTTTACGCTACAGGCGTAACAGTAGCAAAACTTATGCGTTTTAAAATGAAAACGCACTAGTGTAAACAAGGCCTCAGTGTTTAATGCAAAATCTCAATGAAATGTACAATTTGCTGCAGAGGGATCCGATTGATTGCTGTCCTGATGAAATTGCCCTCCATCCTGACTGTCACTGATTGTCATTGTGTCAAATTATGAAGCAGGAAGGCTATTAGTAACTCCAGAGCAGCTCTTTATTAGAGGCAAGTGTTTTCTTCCTCATTATTGCAAACACACAGGTTTCTTTTCATTAAGCAGAAGTGGCCGGACCTGGTTGTAACAGTGCCGTTTTAATCACTTTAGTTCTGCTATACATATACAGTGGGTACGGAAAGTATTCAGACCCCCTTAAATTTTTCACTCTTTGTTATATTGCAGCCATTTGCTAAAATCATTCAAGTTCATTTTTTTCCTCATTAATGTACACACAGCACCCCATATTGACAGAAAAACACAGAATTGTTGACGTTTTTGCAGATTTATTAAAAAATAAAAACTGAAATATCACATGGTCCTAAGTATTCAGACCCTTTGCTGTGACACTCATATATTTAACTCAGGTGCTGTCCATTTCTTCTGATCATCCTTGAGATGGTTCTACACCTTCATTTGAGTCCAGCTGTGTTTGATTATACTGATTGGACTTGATTAGGAAAGCCACACACCTGTCTATATAAGACCTTACAGCTCACAGTGCATGTCAGAGCAAATGAGAATCATGAGGTCAAAGGAACTGCCTGAAGAGCTCAGAGACAGAATTGTGGCAAGGCACAGATCTGGCCAAGGTTACAAAAAAATTTCTGCTGCACTTAAGGTTCCTAAGAGCACAGTGGCCTCCATAATCCTTAAATGGAAGACGTTTGGGACGACCAGAACCCTTCCTAGAGCTGGCCGTCCGGCCAAACTGAGCTATCGGGGGAGAAGAGCCTTGGTGAGAGAGGTAAAGAAGAACCCAAAGATCACTGTGGCTGAGCTCCAGAGATGCAGTCGGGAGATGGGAGAAAGTTGTAGAAAGTCAACCATCACTGCAGCCCTCCACCAGTCGGGGCTTTATGGCAGAGTGGCCCGACGGAAGCCTCTCCTCAGTGCAAGACACATGAAAGCCCGCATGGAGTTTGCTAAAAAACACCTGAAGGACTCCAAGATGGTGAGAAATAAGATTCTCTGGTCTGATGAGACCAAGATAGAACTTTTTGGCCTTAATTCTAAGCGGTATGTGTGGAGAAAACCAGGCACTGCTCATCACCTGTCCAATACAGTCCCAACAGTGAAGCATGGTGGTGGCAGCATCATGCTGTGGGGGTGTTTTTCAGCTGCAGGGACAGGACGACTGGTTGCAATCGAGGGAAAGATGAATGCGGCCAAGTACAGGGATATCCTGGACGAAAACCTTCTCCAGAGTGCTCAGGACCTCAGACTGGGCCGAAGGTTTACCTTCCAACAAGACAATGACCCTAAGCACACAGCTAAAATAACGAAGGAGTGGCTTCACAACAACTCCGTGACTGTTCTTGAATGGCCCAGCCAGAGCCCTGACTTAAACCCAATTGAGCATCTCTGGAGAGACCTAAAAATGGCTGTCCACCAACGTTTACCATCCAACCTGACAGAACTGGAGAGGATCTGCAAGGAGGAATGGCAGAGGATCCCCAAATCCAGGTGTGAAAAACTTGTTGCATCTTTCCCAAAAAGACTCATGGCTGTATTAGATCAAAAGGGTGCTTCTACTAAATACTGAGCAAAGGGTCTGAATACTTAGGACCATGTGATATTATTTTCTTTTTTAATAAATCTGCAAAAATGTCAACAATTCTGTGTTTTTCTGTCAATATGGGGTGCTGTGTGTACATTAATGAGGGAAAAAAAATGAACTTAAACGATTTTAGCAAATGGCTGCAATATAACAAAGAGTGAAAAATTTAAGGGGGTCTGAATACTTTCCGTACCCACTGTATATATATCAGAGGTTGCGTTAGACTTTAACATTGTCCGTCATTTTGACGGACAGGGTCGTAAAAATTCCGTCATAATCTATTATTACCCGTCATTTTAATTTTCATATTTTAATTATAATAACACATTTGCTTGCTTTTATTTTTGTTCACATTTTCATTTTTAATTATGAACCTACAGGACGATATAGGCTTATCCATTTATTTTGAAGAACAGATTAACAGATTAGACTGCGTAACCTTTCATGTTCAATACCACACCCCGCACCAGTGTTGGACACTTTACTTTAAAAAAGTAATTAGTTATAGTTACTAGTTACTTCTCACAAATAGTAACACAGTTAGTAACTGAGTTACATCATTATAAAAGTAACTAATTACCAGGGAAAGTAACAATTGCGTTACTTTAAAAAAAACATTTAAAATATGTAAAATAACTTGGATGCCCCTAATATTAAATATAAGTCTAAAACTAAATGATTCTTGATCCGACTCGTGACTCATGATCCGCTCTTGCTCACGACATGAAATTTCTCTGTACTGTACGTGTTGGTAGCAATTAAAGAAAACTTAGTTTCATATTTATGTTCAAATAGTCCTATGTTATGTTTAAAATTCATCTATTTGATTATGAAAAGTGAACAGCATGAGTAAGATAGGATACATCATAAGATGATCAATATATGGGGAGACATGGAGTGGGTTAGACATGATTTTGACTACTTCCTTAGGTTTTGTTTTGTAGAAAGCCTTTCTTTAAAGTGAATTTCGTTTTGTAAAAATTGTATCTTAATTTTAATCAATGTTTCATCAACCAATTGCCTGGATGTAATAAATAAGAAGCAAATATAGCAGAAAATATAAGCATGACATGGAGGCGCGGGCGCGATCACTGGCTCGTGAACTGGAGCGCATCTTAAAGGCTAAATGAACCGAAACTTAGTGGCTGCTTGACTCACAGACATGAGAAATATATCTATAGAAAGCTTTAAATATCTACTTTAACGAAAACGAAATAATTCAAAACGAAAAGAAATAGGCTACTCTGATTATGTAGCATAAACCGAATGAAATGTGCATTCTCTCTCTAGGCGTATAATCAAACACAGCTGGACTCAAATGAAGGTGTAGAACCATCTCAAGGATGATCAGAAGAAATGATCTGAATTTCATTCAGTTTCTGAATGAAATTCAGAAACCGAATGAAATGTGCATTCTCTCTCTAGGCGCGTCCACTATGAGATGACGAGAGTCAGTATGTCAACTTCATCTTTGCAGCCGACACTGATTCAGAAAACATTACTTTATTAATAAACAATTAAAATGCCTCCTTGCTGTTTTGGTCACATTCATGAGACCAATATCGATTCGTAAATCCCAGTCGATCCTTTGGTATATGCTGTTTTCAGTTGATGAATAAACAGTACATAGTGCGCCTCCCATCCAATAAATCACAATAGGATTAAAGCTTTGTGTTGCTTTTGATATGGAACAAAGTCTCACATTTCAAATTCTGTCCATTTCATTAAGAAATTCAAGCAATAAATACCGTTTTGGCGCTCTTTAGCTTCTGGGTACTCGCCTGTGCATTATCAAACGCATAGCAAAAGATTCGTGCCAGTTTAATTTTTGTTCTGGAGCCAGTGCTCTGCTGCTACACTGGAGCGCACTCGCCACTAACTGGACAGGGGTGGGAATTACAGTTACAATTTACAATAGATCACCCTCAGTGTAATCTGTCAACGTGACGGATGGCCTTCAGACAATTTTCGGTTAACGCGACCTCTTACATATATATATATATATATANATATATATATATATATATATATATATATATGTGTGTGTGTATAATATATATGCTACCTTTCAAAATATGTTTAATGTTTTCCTTGATAAATAAATAAAAAATTAAAAAACAGCATTTTTGTAACATTATAAATGTCTTTACTGTTGCTTTTGATCAATTTAATGTGTTATTTCTCAATAGAAGTCTTTACCAAAATGTGCATGCCATTGCAAAACAAAGTAAATAAATTAATAAATAAAAATTGAACTTGCTACTCATTGCCACAGCTATAAAATAAATGGACCGTATTTTCATCCTTAAAAGGCTTGATTTGGACTCAATTCAGAGGAAGGTAAAATATCAGCTGTTAGCACGAATGCGCAAAATCTTTAGTCTTAGTTAATTTGCCCACTTGTTTTGATGCACCAGATGGCACTCAGTAAACAGTAAAGCATTTCTTGTAGATTTGCTTTATTGCACCCGGGCTCAACTCATTGGGCATAACCGACAACCTCAGATGCTTGTTGTTTTTTTTTCTGTCCTCTTCGTTCCTCAGCACATATCAGGAGTGTGTAATGCCTTCACCAGTTAATCCAGCTCCTTATAGAGAACATTACCTTTTTATGTCCCAGTGTTAAACTGTATAAAGTATCCCTCAGGCTACATCCGATCACTCTCACCATGATAAGAGCTAACGGAGTGTATCAATTGCTCATGAGTTCCCATTCTCCACGAAATAAGGAGAGGCAGCGGGATGTGGATTCTGAACCCGGCAGCACTTTCACAAATGAAGGCTCAGTCCCTGCGCCTCTAATCAATTACCTGATATTTTCTCCTCTTTACGGTATCTCGCTCACCATTTAGCTCACTAAGAGACAGGTTTGCAGCAAAGCCTATTGTGGGGGAGGATTCTATAACTCTCTCCTCAGTGCGCTAATGGAGGAGGAAGAGGCAGGGGGTGAAGTCGGAGGCTAGCAGCGGCCTGACCGAGCAATGCCAACGGGTTCTGCCTGCAACGGATCTGTCGTTGCACCAATGTGCCGGTCTGCTATAGCAAGCGTGCGTTTTGATAAACAAGAGTTTAATAAATGAGGGTTTTGCTCCTATAGCCCGAAATAGACACATCCTTTTCTCTTGTTCCATTTTCTATAGCATAACCTAGTAAGCTACCTCGCTGCCTACTGCTACATAGGCAGCAGTTTGACTTTCAGTTCATTTCAACAGAGTTCACTGAAGCATGTAGCAAAGCTAACCACATGAGACTCTTATTAGCATAAAATACAAAGCACACACGAATGCTGGGTAAAATTATTCATTTTAATTACATTGAACCTTGATAGTTTTAAGTGAAACGTACAGGACATTCGTTTTTAAGTGGCATTCTGTCATCTCGTCCTCCGTGTTTTTTTTTTTTTTTGTCTCTGTGCAAAGGATGTATGCAGTCCTGCTTTTCAGATATGGTCTAAATAAGTTGTCTAAGGAGGCAACATAATTATTTATGACTTCTAGGGATGCACAATTTACTTGTACCGTTTTGGTTATTGGCCAATGTTAAATGTTTGTTTAATCATTTTATTTAATCGTTTAATAGTTCTTTAAACTATTCATCTGTAATTTACTCCCTAATAACTTCCTTTTGAAACAGCCTTCATGTTACATATATTGCCTTAAGATGCTTCTTCTGTAGGCAGCTCACCATTTCATTTGTTTTCTCTTGCTTATCCTCACACGTCATGTTGCTTCTGCATTGGTTCTCTCCTTTAGGGCCTGCAACTTGTAAAGTATGATTATGATGCCCTGCTTTTATCTAATAGAAAGTGAATGCTTTTCTATCAAGTGTGATATCAGTGGTGCTTCTCGCACATTATTTAACACCAAAGTCAGACCCCAAATTGGCCACTAATCCAGCAAACGGACTAGCAGGAAGAGTTTGGTCAGCCAGACGACCCTCTCGGCCAGGGATATCGCTCTCATCAGTCGTGAAATTGTACCTACACCCTGGTCTATTAATGGGAATTGATTGGTGTTTGCCTGGAAAAGATCGAGAGCTAGCCTCACCTGTTCTCTGATCTTATCGGCCATGAAATGAAAAAATCCACTCATCCCAGAATTAAACGCAGCATCAGATTTTTTTCCTGCCTTGTCCTCTGAAATTAAACTTCAGAACCTCTGCTCAGCAGCTCCTTTTAAATCGTTTGAACTAAGGCAAGGACAAAAGAAGCAATGTTATTTGTGAATTACAAATCTGTGAAAGGAGAATTTGTGCATTCTGTGGAAAAATAGCGTTTCATGTAAACCCCTGAGCACAAATAATATTATGTTGTTCCTTGAAAGGATGCTCTTCCTTCATTGTCACTTTCTGGGGCACTATAGGTTCGTAAAACGACCTTGTTTGGGCCCAAAAAGCATGCCTTCAGTTGGGTAACTTGAGAGGTTTCTTCAGCAACTCATGCATTAAGGGATTCAGTCATGCTGGCTTCCTGTTCTGCACTTTTCCCCTATGGAAATCTCTCACTCCAGTGCTAGTTACAGAGCCGGCCACATTCTCTCTGCTTCGTCCACTGCTATAAACTAGGCTTTGGGAATAGAAAATAGAAGATGTATTAGTATGTATGAAGTGTGTAAATGAAGACATGGCGGCGTGTGCATATTGCAGACGTAAGGGAGTTTTGAGGGATTTCTCCACGCTCCAGTCCACTTCAGCCGCATATTGTAGCCTCATCAATAAATTATATATTAATGCTTCCTTCTTCTATGCTAATCTGGGGCCAAAAGCCACATGCTCAATCCAGAGGTGCTAGAAAGCACTCTGGAGGTTGGACATGCATGAAAATAAACTGAAATAGAATCTTGAAATGCTACAAGCTTTGATCCTTTCCATGAAGTGATGTCACAATCATGCTGTTGTGTTTATCAGGAAAAAGAATTACATAAAAATGGCTAGTTCGGATATTTTAACTAAGTCTGGCTTTAAACTGAAACTGATAACTGATAATGATATATCAGTCGCATGCTTTATACTAACGTTTTATGTCTTATGTATCCCATAGTTTGCTGCAGAATTTTTAGCACAAGGACAAAACGAATCATATTTTGCCTTTGTTGCAGTGTGAATGAGTTCTAAATGTGAGTTTGCAGTCGGTATTGAATGTGATGAAAGAAAAGACAGTGTGCTGCAAAATAGTGACAAGAAACAGCTTTCATCTTGAGTTGTTCTTGCAGGCTGCACCATACAGTACAGCACAATCCACAAACAAATGACTCTTATAACCAAATTTTTTTTAGTAAATCAAAAACATGCAGCGGGACCAGTGTAGCGTGATTTGCGAAGAAATTAATTTTATGGGCTAATTGCTACATGCTACATTCTAGACCCATTTGCAAACAAACTTATGAGCTGATTCTTTTTAGTGAATCAAAACACATTCTGCGGGAAGAGTGCAGTCCAATTCATGAACAAATGACTCTTATGAACTGATTGAATCAGTTTGAATGGTTTGAATCAGTCATTAATTGGACTATATATATCATGCAGTGTGTGTGTCAAATGTGTATATGTATAATTAGGGGTGTAAAGGTACATGTGTTTGTACTGTACAGACATCACGGTTCGGTGCTAATAGTCACAGACGATCCACACTCCAATCCAGAAGGGGGCATGCGTGGTAATGCAATGCTGTTTGCTAACCGGCACAACAGGAAAAAGCACAGAAGAAGAAGAACAGGCGATCTATGAAGATATGTTTAGACTTGAAATCTCTCAACCAGTGTTTCAACTGCGGAAAAACATCAATAAAACAGCAGAATAATATCTCATGTAGCATTACATTCACCTCAGGCAAGTCATTTAGTGTCCACAGCATGTTACTTCTGGGGAGGAGCATTTTCACTAAATATATGCACTATATTAGCTGTATTCGGGTCAATGAAGTGACGGGTCATTTTTTTTGTCCAAAGGCCTTAATAATAATAAAAAAAGTACATCCAAAGTATGTTAGTTAGTACACCTAGATCTCTTTTATCGAATCCAAAAGGTTTTAATTATATTTTGCTACATACGATTTTGAAGTGTCAAAAGTCATTAGGTTTAATCGTCCAAAGTCCAATACAGCCACTTCATTTGTGATTTAAAATATCTTAAAATGTAATAAATTTATATATTTTTTATTCTGGCATGATTTTATAACATCATATATCAACATAATACCATGCAAAATGGTATTATCATGTGACAGGATGTGACATCATTCAGACAGCTGCAAAGGACCACATGGTCATGAAGCAAAGTAACTAACTCTCTTTTAACTATTTGAAAAATTCATGTCTTAACTTGCTTATACGCATGTCCTGAAACATCAGTTCATTCGGTACAACCACTATAAAACATGGAAAATATTTTTTAAACTTGTACTAAATATAAAATATTTGATTGTTCTTTTGTTAACTAGCTAGCTAGCTAGATATCAGCCTGTTAGCATTTTTTATCCTTAAGAAAATGTTAATTATAAATGAATTTATTTAAAGAGACACTT
>RJVU01053643.1:4699999-4725319 GCA_003731715.1 Anabarilius grahami | reverse complement strand
ATAAACCATTTCTCCTATCTTGTTTTAGTTTCAGAGGGAAATAAAATTAATCAAATAAAATAAGCACACCAAGCAAGATGTTGACATTTAGATGCACGTGCCTTTAACCTTCTCACATAAATATCCATATTTAAAACTAATATCATATTTCAGGAAACACATTAATGCCTATACGTCTTTCACATATGCATATACATTCTTTAGTACATTTCACTGAAAGATATATTAATGTGGCAGTTTAATTAGGCAGACCTACAGAGATATTGATTATTCACTAGCCCGGGGTAAAGTTTTCCTTCTCTTCGTAGTCATTTATCGATCTCTCTGTGGGGAAGATTGACAGTCACTGTGCCTGAATATCAAGTGCCCCACCATACTGAAGTCTGACAGTTTTAGATTCTCCACAGTCTTACTTGCACTTTCTTCATCTGTGTATGATGTACTTCCCCTGTGTGTTATTGATAAAAAATATGGCAATCCTTATTAAAATGATGCATTATGTATAGTGAAATTTATTCATGGACATACTTAAGAAACAAGGTTTGTTATAATTTCAAAAGGGACAAGGAATTTGAACTTTCCACAAGGGTTTTGTCCCTCTGGAATTTGAGGTAGTTAATTTGTATTTATGTATTTATTTTTGGAGAAGACATGTTTAAAAAACATTATTCATTGTGTATGCAAGTTTTGCTTTCTAAAAAAAGTAATAATGATTTTACCTGAAATGCACAGACATGAGTTCAAAATCTGTATTCAGTGGATAAGAAAAAGATATCTGTGATAAGGATTATAGATTCTGACATGCAAACAAACCGTTCTCATGAATATGGAAAATTTAAGGCAAGTTACCTCCCCTCAGGCAAACACATTCATGCAAAGCTTAAATATCAGTGCTTTGTGTTTTGCTCTTTAAGTTGTTACGGCAGAAAAAAAAGAAAGAAAAGGAAGAAAAAAAGAAAAGTTGATGAATGATTTTAATGCTACTGCATGAGGTGCAAATTATAGAGAAGCTATGCCTCAAAAAGCATATCAGAGACTCATTACGTTTCCACGATTCTGTATATGCAGGGCTTCTCATTTATTTTTCATTTTAAAACAACCACACAGCCTCAGCGGTTGCCATTAGGCCATTAGCTTCATCTCATTAGTTGTGCAAAAGTTGGGCATTTTCTTTCATTTCTGCTCCTCCTCAACAGCCTTTTAAAATGCATTGGTTTCAGAGTTTGGATCGCAGTTCATGCTAAGCCTGTCACTATGAAACCCAACACCACTTGAAATACATAGATGCTGTTTTTAGTGTTTCAATCGAATGTGTCCAGCCGATGCAGAACCTAGATTTTAAACCACAAACATCTGCAATGTAATGTTTTTGTTGTTGTTGTTGTTGTTGTTGTTGTTGTTGTTTTCCCATTTCATCCTGACATTACGGAGATAGAAATCAATAAATTATAAAGGCTGTGAGTCAGAGACTATCTCATTTGCAGTGCATTAGACATCTGTATTACTGTTTGAGATTTTCTTTTTTAATAATTTTATTTTTTGTTGTAGAATTGAAGTTGTTCATCCATCATTTACTCACTGCCATGTTGTTCCAATACTGCATTATTTCTGTTTTCTTTTTTTTCTTTGAAACACAAAAGGAGATGTTTGGCAGAATGTCTGAGCTGCTTTTTTTTCTTTAGAAGTAAAAGTGGATGGTAGTTTATACTTAGTGATAATGAAGCATTGTAAACAAAAAATTTATTTAATTTATTGTATTCAGACTTAAAAGTAGACCTATTATACTCCTTTTACAAGATGTAATATAAGTCTCAGGTGTCCCCTGAATGTGTCTGTGAAGTTTCAGTTCAAAATACCCCACAGATCATTTTTTATAGCATGTTGTAATTGCCCATTTTTGAGTGGAAGGGAAGACATGTTGTTTTCGTTCATGTATCTTTAAATGCAAATAAGCTGCTGCTCCCCACCACGCTATCCAGATGAGGGCGGGGCCTGTACAATTTGTGCCTTGAATACTAAACAAACAAAACATGTTTTGTTTTCATTATCTCTATTGCGGCCATGCTCACGTTACATTGCCGTCCTTCTTCATCATGAAAGTTTATTATATGCATGTGTTTTAAAGTCATATCAGTTTAAACTTCTGCTATATGGTTTTCTGAGCACACACATCCGAAGCACTCGCACAGAAAGCTGGCTGTCAGACGGCGCGACCTGTGAATATTAAACGGATTTCTCTTACATGTCTTATTGTACTTATACTGTCAAATATATACAAGGTTGTGTCAAAAACATATAAAGTGAATGTAGGGAAAGAAATCGCATGTGTATATTAGATCTGTATTAAAATGACTGCAGCATAATATACAGTAGGCTACCTACTGCTGTATATGCTGTTAATTTGAATCAAACAACAAAAGAAAAACAGACAATCACTCACTCCTCTTGATTAAATAACTTTAGTAGCTAAGAATACATTTCTTACTTGAATAAATGCTCTGGTGAGGAGATAAACATGGCGGACTGTGTACAGCTCACTCAGGAGAGGAGCTTAGCTAATTCATAGTTTTCAGCCCTGGAGGGCAAAACAGCCATGTAACTGCAGCACAAGTCTATCAATTTTCCATCTTAAAAACAAAAATATGTGAACAAGATGCAAGTTTTGGGCACTTCAGAAGATGTAATATAAGTCTAAGGTGTCCCCTGAATGCGTCTGTAAAGTTTCAGCTCAAAATACCCCATAGATTTTTTTTTTATTAATTTTTTTAACTGCCTATTTTGGGGCATCATTAAATATGAGGCGATTTACGCTGCTGCCCCTTCAAATTCTCGTGCTCTCCGCCCCCGGAGCTCGCGCTTGCCTTAAACAGCATAAACAAAGTTCACACAGCTAATATATCCCTCAAAATGGATCTTTACAAAGTGTTCGTCATGCAGCATGTCTAATCGCGTAAGTATGGTATTTATTTTGATGTTTATATTTGATTCTGAATGAGTTTGATGGTGTTCCGTGGCTAAAGCTAACATTACACACTGTTGGAGAGATTTATAAAGAATGAAGTTGTGTTTATGCATTATACAGACTGCAAGTGTTTAAAAATGAAAATAGCGACGGCTCTTGTCTCCGTGAATACAGTAATAAACGATGGTAACTTTAACCACATTTAACAGTACATTAGCAACATGATAACGAAACATTTAGAAAGACAATTTACAAATATCACTAAAAATATCATGTTATCATGGATCATGCCAGTTATTATTGCTCCGTCTGCCATTTTTCGCTATTGTCTTTGCTTGCTTACCTAGTCTGATGATTCAGCTGTGCACAGATCCAGACGTTAATACTGCCTGCCCTTGTCTAATGCCTTGAACATGGGCTGGCATATGCAAATATTGGGGGTGTACATATTAATGATCCCGACTGTTACGTAACAGTCGGTGTTATGTTGAGATTCGCCTGTTCTTCGGAGGTCTTTTAAACAAATGAGATTTACATAAGAAAGAGGAAACAATGGTGTTTCAGACTCACTGTATGTCATTTCCATGTACTGAACTCTTGTTATTCAACTATGCCAAGGTAAATTCAATTTTTGATTCTAGGGCACCTTTAATTTTAAACACAGATTTACTTCGCAGAAAGACTGTTAGTTTGAAAGGGCTGATCAAGCAGCATAGTCAGAGGGTGAACCGACGCCAGGCTAAAGAATCCACCCTTAAAGTGTACTAAAACAGTGATATTAAAAGATCAAATTCAGTTTAACCCTTTTTGATGATGCATACTATATACAGGCGAGCAGATGAGCCCAGAATATGAACGCAACGCGTTTTCTTTATAATGGTTTTCGATGGGAAACCGCTTAACGAGAAACCTCGTGTTGCATTAATATTCTGTGTTCATTTGTTTGCCTGTACAAAGCATGCATAATTGCATAAGGTATATAATGAATTTGGTCTTTTAATATCACTGTCTTACTACATTAGATCTTACTACAAACCTGGTAAAAATGACTGGCGGTCATTAAAGGAAAGCCTTGTTTTGCCCGCCAGGGGGGCGTTCCCCTCAGGGCGTGACGTCATGTGAAAACTATCAATAGGGCAGATTCTGTCGCCAGTCATGGGCGGGGGCTTTCCCTACTCTTACATAAGAGTAGGGGGAAATCTGGAACCGCTTGTTTGGAGAGACTGTGTGGATGAGTGGGTGGATTTTTACCATTATAGGCTGGTTGTTTTATGTTACACACTGTGGAAACACATCTGTGTTCGAACACCTTATAGTGTATTTTATAGTGTATCTTAGTGTATTTTGCAAAATAGGTCCCCTTTAAATTAATACCCAGTGTCAGAATAGTGTTTGATTTTGTATGAATGGTTTACCTCCAGTTGTTCATCAAGAGATCTGGAGCACGTCTTGCTGTCTGAGGAGGTTTCATTGTACATGCCTAACATACTGGATTCATAAATCAACCTTGAACTTTATTTGAATTACTGTTTTCTAGACATTTGATCTCACCTTGAGCATTGTTCTCTTTATAAGCACCATCACTGTTAGTGCTTTTGTGAATTTGACCTTACGACTTGAAAAAAACAATTCTACTGTGTTTTGTGCACATTGTACACTATCATTCAAAAGTTTGGGGTCAGGAAGTTAATACTTTTGAACCGCAAGGACACATTAAATGGATCAAAAGTGTCAGAAAAGACATTTAAAATGTCACAAAAGATTTCTATTTCAAATAAATGCTGTTCTTTTGACCTTTCTATAAAAAATGTCCTGAAAAAAATATATCACTTTCCACAAAAATATTAAGCAGCACAACTGTTTTCCACATTGATATTAATAATAAGAAATGTTTCTTGAGCAGTAATGATGAATTTTCACTTTGGAGTAATGCAAAATTCAGCTTTGCATCACAGGGATAAATACATCTTAAAATATATTCATATAGTAAACCATTATTATAAAGTGTAATAATATTTCACAATATTACTGTTTTACTGTATTTTTGATAAAAGAAATGCAGCCTTGGTGAGCATAAGAGACTTCTTTCAAAAACATTAAATTAAAAAACAATAAACAAACTGACCTTTTACTTTTGATTGTTAGTGTATTTTGTGCAGTATATATTGTGTTAGAAAAACTAAATGTAACTGATTAGTCAGTGGTGGCATTAGGGTAAAATATTTTTGTATAATGAGTGCTAACCTGTCCTGTACTGTATCTTTGACTGTAAATCATGGCAACATATACATACTTTTAAGTCTCTCGTTTCACTACTTGATCTCTCTCATTTAATACCAATTCAAGTTAGATTAGCTCATTTCTAGGTCGATAGTTTTTTTTTTATATATGTATATATAAAACACATGCCATTGGCCTCAATGCTTTACTTTTTTCATCTTTAAGCTATAAACAGTGTTAGATCTCATTCCTGTGA
The DNA here is from genome assembly GCA_003731715.1 of Anabarilius grahami. Taxonomy (NCBI): domain Eukaryota; kingdom Metazoa; phylum Chordata; class Actinopteri; order Cypriniformes; family Xenocyprididae; genus Anabarilius; species Anabarilius grahami. Next base: position 4,719,881 of record RJVU01053643.1, on the reverse strand, counting down.
GGCCAACAACACCTCCAGTGTTACACCTCCACCTCCATACACATATGCATTTAATATGACCTCTTGCATATTTTTCATTTTATCCTTAAAAATCCATAGTATAGTTGGTGTCAACAAGGTTAACACTCTGAGATTGCTCCCATTAAAATGTCTGATGAAAACTCAGCACTTTATGTTCACATTTTACCTCTGTGACATTGATGCTAAGGGATTCATCAACATTTTATGCCTTACGTGAATCAGTCAAATGTTATTGGTGTCTTGTGCACATATTTTCGATGTTAAACTGCTGTTTTGAACCTACTTTTATAGTGTTTACCCAGAGGTCTCTTGATATTGTGTCGTTGCCGAGCGAACCTGTCTGTGTACACCGCTGAACGCGGAAGGGTTAGCTGAACTGAGACATCCTTTCCTCTTTTGTGCTGTAAAACATTGACACCGTTTTTATACAGTAAACACTAAGATAGTTTTTTAAAATATGAATACATAGACACGGATGCTGATTTTTATGCCTTTGAGCAACATACATCTGGGAAGTGGAAGGTCAGTGAAACATAACTTCAGTCTTTGACACAAGAATTAAAGGCTTTATGGTATTTCTCTTGATGGCTTGCTCGATTTCCATGACTGCTAGCTCTTTAGCCATAAACGGATCTGAAAGGTCAAGCTAACAAGCGTGAAATGCAATGTCCGATTCTGAGGAAGGAGAAGCACCTCTGAACCCGAGCCCAGCGTAGGACAAATGGCGATGGCTGATGGTTCAAATCAGATGTGATGTTTCTGTACCAGCCCTGTTTCAGCACACTCCAAACATGCCTCAGCCCAGTTATCCAGCCAAGCCTCGGCATCGTCCAGTGCGGTTCTGATCCTGTAGAGTCCGTGCCACATGGTTAGAGGCCTGCACTCTTAGCCTCGGGCTGCGCTGTAATTGGCAGCTGTCTGCCATGTCACTGTGTCCAGTGGTTAGTAATGGAGCTACTGATGGACACTGTGGCATTTGAGTAAAGATCAAAGGTGAATCATGCTGTCACTGGACAGCCATCTCATTCGCTGGGGCTCTTGTGCCCTGCCAGCGCTGTGGCTTTGTATCAAGCTTGATTAGACTAACCCAGAAGTCTGAGCATTTTTCACAAGGTCAACATCAGTGGTTCTTCACCGGAATGTTGCAGCCCATAAATGAGTTGCAGTTGAGGTGTGACAGGGTTGTGGATAGCACACTCCAAAAAAATGCCAAGTTGGGTTAAAAATGGACAAACCCAGTTAAATGTTTGCCCAACATGCTTGGCAGTTTTATTTAACCCAACTATTGCTTAAAAATGACTATATGGCTGGCTTAAAATGAACCCAAAATAGGTTGGAAATTAAAAATCAGACACATAATTACTAGAGGCAACAATAATAATCAAAAGGTGAATGTTTATTAATAAGCAATTTAATGTTTAATTATTATTCATTAAACTTATTAATAAATGTTCATTTATTAAACATTTTATTAAATGTTAATTTCCAACATACTTTGGGTTCATTTTAAGCAAGCAACACAGTAATTTTTAAAACAATAGTTAAGTTAAATATAACTACCCAGCAGATTGGGCAAACATTTAACCCAGCCACTGGGTTAAAACAACCTAATTACTGGGTTTATCCATTTTTAACCCGACTTGTGTTAATTTCAACCCAGTATTTTTTAGAGTGCAGAGAAAGAGTCTCAGAGTAAAAATGTATGACTTTATATCTCATAATTGTGATCTCACAGTGTAACTTCAAATGCTACAATATGAGTTTATTATTTTACATTTTCTCACAATTACCTTTTTTTTTTTCAAAAACATACAAATAAATAAAAAATATTTGTTATATATAAATAGTGGTTCTCCACCAGTGTGTTGCAACATGGAAAAAATACGGATAAAAATTAGGATACAATTGGGATAGTGAAAAGGAAAAGAAAATGTTTTATTTTTGTTGTTGAATTTAAAGGATGTGTGTACATCCTCACACTATGGTAAATTTGCCCGTCATTTGGTAATTTAGTTTATACTTATACAGTATTTATGCCAGTGTTCACTTTTCTGCTTCTATTCATGCATGACCAAAAAAATTCATTCAAATTTAAAATCGTCATTTTTCATATTATTTTGTATTCAAAAAGCTCAGCGCTTGTCATATATCACAACTATGCAGTGTTTTCAGCCACATAATGTTTTTTAAGGTTTCAGACATTTTATTATACATAAGCATCAATAAAACAATACATTTAGAGTTTATAAAATACACACTGATGTCAGACATCAGTGGAAGCAGCAATAACAATCCATTCAAATATAATTTGCCGACGTTTAATCATATCAGACACACAAAGTGGGCCTAAGTAACTATAAAGTTTACTCTATTATTCTTCCAGTTCACCAGCCACTTACTTGCATATATTTCGGGAGAAACTGATGAATTCACCTGCTGTAAATCCGACTGACAGGACGCAAACTAAGTAGTCTGCGGCGCAAACTAAGATGGCGTTAGCTATATCTCGCGTTATAGATCAAGATAAAGATCATTTATGAAGGCTTTTAAACGACAAAACACACTCACTTACACATATTTGAGAATCAGAATATCAGATAGTTGATAACATGGTAAGCAAGTTTGTGAATATTTTAAATAAAAAAGGAAAAACAAAATAATAGCGATCCTTCTGTCATACAGTGTTATTATGGCTGCGTTCAGCGTACGTGACACGCACGACGCATCGCCGTGGAAACAATAAGGGCAAACGTTCTGAAATAACGGTCGCCTTAAAAAAAATTCACTCTGGGGGGTCAGTTATAATATTTTAAACTCACGCTGGAAAGGGTTAATCATTTTTCATCTTGACCATGGGACTATATGGTTCAGGGTAATATTAATATATTTTCATTTGATTTTAATGTCATTTTTACATTCTAAACAATTGTGATGTTGTTTTAGATTGTCACTTGGGTCCTGAAGCAAAACTGGTTGAAAACTACTGCTTTACATGATAGGTACATTACCATGCCCGTTCTCCATTTGGGCTCCCCAACCCCAGAAATTACATCCGTCCCCAGCATCCAGAAGAACTCCACATGCCATGGAGAACGCATCACTTGTAAGCTACATTCCAGCGTAATGAATCGAGTATTTTTTTTTCACAGTTCCGTTTGACCGGTCCGACTAGTAATGGCATCCTGCCTTAGACTGTCAAAACCAGCTGCTTTTGATGTATTCTGCTTGCATCTAAGCGTGACAAACACTCAACATGAGCTTGAGGACAGCCCAGTGACCTTTGCAAAGCTGGCCCGTGTCTCTGCCATTGTAATTACGCTAGAAAAAGTGAATATTTTCATATCAATTCTGCCCGTCTTGGTACAGATGTTTCTTTTTTTTTTTTTTCTGCAGCATGCCTGGATTATCCAGCAGCATGTTATTATAATGTCTATTATCTATCCCATATAACCATCATCACTGCCATTATGAAAAAAAGTACAAGGGATGGGGAAAAACACACGCACGCACATTAAGCCTCCTTCAATTCCACACACTCGGCTGCAGTTATTTAGTCATTTCCTTGGCAGAATTTACATTACGTTAGAGTGCACAGCAGTCAGCTGAACTGTCAAGCCTGCCATGGAATCTCATGTTGTCACTCTGTCATTGTCAGAGCAGGCAGGATTTTCTCCCAGTGGATAGACAAGTCTCTGTCTAAACCCCTACAATGCACTCTCTCAGGCTGCTCACCGTCTCCATCTGCATCTCTCTACATAATAGATGTTGGCCACCTGTACTGCTAGTTTCAATTTCTTCGGTCTGAGGAGCCGGAGATATTCCAAAATGAGCTAAGCCAAAGTCTAACCCGGCGGCCATTATTGTATATACAGCACTGCCACATGTATTGCCTGAGAGCTGTTTTTTTGACAGACTGTCAGTCTGTGTGCCTTAAAATTCCTCAAAAAGTTTTGTGTTTGTTGGCTGTGGTTACTTTCTGAGGTGAACTCAGAAGTGTCTCTCAGTAGGAGATGTGGCTGGGCGGGTAGTGCATGTGCTCTTTTATTTGTTACACTAGCGCTTTTCTGTGGGCGACCTGAGTTTGCATCCAGCTCGGGTCATTTTCAGATCACATCCCTCCACTTTTCTCTCTATCGTTTCCCATTTCATCTTTGTCTGTCCTTTCCATTAAAGGGACTGACTGATGATATTTCCATCTCAGAGTAAAAAAATTGTGACTTAATATCTCTCAATGTGACTTTGTATGTTACAATGAGACTTTTACATTTTATAGCCCTATTCGCACGGGATTAGTATTACCTGTGACCTCTAGTCATTTGTAATAATTGCGGAGGTTGTCTGTGATCATAATCCCGTGTGAATCAGCCATGTCTGTAATTTTTAAAGTAAAAGTTTCCCACAAATGACCTACCATATTTCGACGAACACTGAGGTTCTTTGATAAAATTGGTCCCATGCGAATCGGCATCTCTGTGATTTGGCCAGGATTTGACGGGGTCGTATATCATTTTTTTTTAAGGTTTTTGTTTCCTGTGCGCATTTTTATCCATCTTTCGTGAAGAATGGAGGCTGCGTTGGAGTGTTTTGATGGTATTTTGGGTGCTGGGTCATATCGCTATACACCATACAACTATACAATTTGCCAAAAGAGAAAGTTGAAAACCATCAGAAAAGCGAAAACTAAAAAAATTATTAGATGGAGATGGATGACATTTCGATTATTCGAATATTCGATCGGTGGGTTGGTATTCGATTTCCTATTTTGGGATTCGAATAATTTTTTTTTCGGCACACCTGGCATCCCCCTCGTGAAACGCGCTTGAATGTTTACGCTATAAAATCTAGCGAAATACAATACTCTTTTTTACAATTATCTTATACAGCTGAGCCGTTTTTAATAGGATGAACAGTTGAAGGAACCCAAGCTTGTTTTTAGAAAAATGTTAGGCTACCTTATTAAAAGTTTTGCTCTTAACAGACCTGTGTTTTGTATCACTAGTGCAGTGTCCGTTCTCAGAGCAAATAAGCTCTGCCCGTGTGAGGCGTGCCGCTTTCAGCTAGTATATTTCGCTGTTCTGTAGTTTATTAAAAGTTTATTAATTCTTGTCGTGTGTCCATATTGCACCAAATGCGACCTTGCACTCCCTTGGGTCCGCAGCAACACACCCGCCACGTCAATTTTTTTGAACGGTTCTCGACATAATCAAAATGCAAACAGACAAACAGAGATTCCTGCTGTAATGCTTTGTGTACGGAGCAAATAGGGATATGTTAGCTCACTTAGCTTGAGTTATTGATACCAGACAGACTTCACGGAGGCGATTGACATTTCACAACTGGTGCTTTATTCCCCATGAAACTCGTGTAACTGTCCATCGCAAATGTTATGCCATTCACAGCATTACTTAATAAAGAAAATAACTTTAAATGAGCAACAGAAAAACAGAAATAACCCGCATACATGCAGTGCTCGAGTCGCACATACAATGCAGACTGTTCAACCGGGAGTGCGCAGCTCTTAAAGAGGCCACAACATATTTATTCTCGTTGCCTTTATTAGAGAGAAGAATATGTTCAGCCCTCTCCCTCCGAAGCTTCGAATATTCGGTGTTGATTACTACCAAAGCTTCGAAGCTCAAAAAATGGTATTTGGACCAGCCCTAATGACATGTATAGCAGCATGCGGTAAAGAACATTTTTCTGTTTATGATATATCATACAGCTAGACCTATAACGACATGTTACACAAAACCTTGACATCATATCCAGGATATAAGTTGGTAAATTAGAGTAAAATCACAGGCTTCGCTTTTCCCGTGTGAATGCGCCACACAATTATATAAGTGTAAAAGTCTTTCAAAAGTTTTTCAAAATAAACACTGTCAAACAGCGACACCCGTAGGTGAAGTTACAGCGGGGAGTCCGCATCTCTCTGCCTCCCTTCAGCTCATAGAAACAAAGCAGAGCCCCCTAAGCATGCGGTGGATTTAGTGGGGGGTAACTGAGAATGAATGGGGGAAAGTCACGTGAGAGGAGGCAATGCCTCAGCTGCGCTATGATTGGATATGATCGGTTATGATTGGACATGATTGGTTCGTGCGATAAATCCCGCCTCTTGTTTTCGTGCGCGTTCTCGTCCTGAATGAAGACAGTGATGGTGTTAATGGGAAGACTAATTAAAAAGTAAGTAAACAACTGTCACTTACATATCACCGCTTTGTGTCATGTCAAAATCAAACTCGAAATGGTCTGAAAACATGATGACTCGGGGGTTTTTTAGTGAGCAATCAGCGAGGTGAAATTAAAGGTACATCTTCGTGTCTGTGAGTGAGTGACCAGTGTGTACAAGCTTGATGACTGCTGAAAATAAATTGACTATTAAAAAAAAAAGCTGAATATTAGTTTATAAATAATATACATTGTTTAAATTGTTACTGCCTTCGGTTATTATTTTGGAATAAATGTAAAAATGAGTAAAAAGACTAACTTGATGAAATTTATACTTGATTTTAATAAATAACACTACATAGTGTAAAAATAACAAAATAGAATTGTATTTGGTCTCTCTTTTTATGTAATGTTAACTTCAAATTGTGTTACAGGGACATAAATGAGGACTTTGCCTCCTCATTTTAAAACACCACCGCACACCACTGAGATATATATATATATATATATATATATATATATATATGTATACACTACCGTTCAAAAGTTTGGTGTCAGTAAGATTTTTTATTGTTTTAAAAGAAGTATCTTCTGCTCACCAAGCCTGCATTTATTTGATTAAAAATACAAACAAAAACCGTACTATTGTGTAATATTATTTCAATTTAAAACAGCTGTTTTCTATGTCAATATACAGTAAAGTGTAATTTATTCCTGTGATCAAAGCTGAATTTTCAGCATCATTACTCCAGTCTTCAGTGTCACATGATCCTTCAGAAATCAATCTAATATGATGATTTGATGCTCAAGAAACATTCATTATTATTATCAATGTTGAAAACAGTTATTTACATTTTTATTTCATGATGCTATGAGGAATAGAAAGTTCAAAAGAACAGCATTTGTCTGAAATCTAAATCTTTTGTAACATTAAACACTACCGTTCAAAAGTTTGGGGTCAGTAAGAATTTTAATTTTATTTTTGGGGGATAGAAATAAAATTAATCAATACTTTTATTCATCAAGAATGAGTTAAACTGATCAAAAGTTACAGTAAAGACAATTATAATGTTAGAAAAAATTCTATTTTAAATAAATGCTGTTCTTTTGAACTTTCTATTCATCGAAGAATTTTGAAAAAAATTTGTACACAACTGTTTTCAACATTTGATAATAATAATGAATGTTTCTTGAGCATCAAATCATCATATTAGATCGATTATGATTGCAAATATAGACATGCAGAGTGATACAAACAGTGAAAAGTCTCAGTGGTGTTGCATTGTACTCTGTAAAAAAATCGAAAGTTATGAAAACTTAAAAGTTTAAGGCAACCAGGAGGAGGTTTTTGAGTTTTCTCAATGTCCTCCAGCTGGTTGCCTTAAACTTTTAAGTTTTCTCAACTTTAATTTTTTACAGTGTATATCAGCACTCTAGCAATACCACTCAACCAATCAGTTTCAGAACTGGCGCTAACTGTTGTATAATATCTGATTAGTGAGTAAATATTTGGCCCTTCAATTATATATATATATATATATTTTTGATCTACCTCATTTTCACTCCCTTACATGAAAAAATCCACAGTGCACTCTTTGCTGAGCATGTGTCTTCAAAATGTGAAAAACTTTGATTTCCAGTGCAGAGTCAAGGATTTTTCTTGCTGTGTATCAGACGTTCCTCCCTGTCTGAGGGAGCCACTTAGCAGTTGAGCCATGCGCAAAGTCTCCGTTTTACCTTTCAAGTCTTTGAAAGTCACCTCAGATGTCAGGGTACGTTTCTTATAGTAAAGTGAAAAGACAGGTGCTCTGTGTTTGAAGGTGCGGGATGCGAATGGGCTCTGGCTGCCTCTCTACACTTCTGATCAAGGCGCTCAGACTGTATGCGTTGATTTCCACATGCTCCTATCAGACGACTCTTAAGGTGTTGTTCCCCACATCTGTCCTTCAGTGCCTGACATCTTGATGAATACACTGTGTCAGAAGGTTTGCATAGATATAGCAAATACCTGTGGGCATTATTCATTGCAATCAGCGGGAACACACCCTGCTATACCTTTTATAAAGCGATATGAGTACAGTTATTCTGTAACTTCAGCAAGGACAGGTCAAAGAGAGGTTCGACTCAGGTAAAAGGTGCCAGTTAGACTTGATGATTTTAGATAGGACGTTTAATAATGAAAAAGCTTTGACAACACAGTTTTGAGTGGTTGTCAGGAATCATTGCTCAGTGCAGGCTCTTGTATCAATCGTACGACTGTATTGATATGGAGATATAGTGCTGTGAATGTGTGACCTTTGACCCCATACTTTATCCAGTCAATTCATAGTCCCCTAAAGAATATTTATCAATAAATCAGCAATGGTGTAGAAGGGATGGTGAAGATTAGACTCCTATCAGGGATAGTAAAATTGCCTACGGTCATGCAGTTATAGACGGACGTAACTGGTCACTGTGTCTTGTCTCAAGCTGTTATTTTAGGTGGTGCGACATCAATTGTTGAGCTTTAAGGATGTCAAGTTGTGAACAATATTTCTCGTCAAGGTAAAAAGCAGTCTTGTAATATCAGCATTGAGTTTGTGTCAAAACCTTAGACAGTGCTTGCATTATATTGTTATATTGCCTTTTATTTTATATGATCATTCATACTCGTGAAGTAGAACTGAAATGACAATAATTACGAGTAGGGCTGCACAATTTTGGAAAAAACTGACATTGTGATATTTTGTTTTTCTACAATATATATTGTGATATGAAAAAAAAAAAAAAATCACCAGATGACTTGAATAGCTCATTCTAGACTCATAGGGGTGATTTTGTAGGTAAGTGAATATGCATAGAAAATAATGAACAAATTACAAGCATAGATACATATAATAGAACAAAGATACAAATGAAATTAACAGTGCTTTATATTTTCATATATTTTTAAGTCTAACGGTATTCAGCTATAGCTAACTTTATAAGTTACATTTAATTAATCTGTGTTAAAGCTACAAAAGTTATTTTTCTCTTTGTGTTTTATTGTTTATTTAACATTCATGACACAGAAAGCTGTGCACATCTTCACATGCACTCATGCTCTCATGCACTCTTTTGCGCCTTCTTGCACTCAAATAATTTTAAAACGCTTGAATGTTTAAACTGACAGGACCTAAAACATGTATGATAGGGCCCAAAGACTTGTGACTTATTTTTGTCAAACAAACAAACAAACAAACAAACAAAAATTCAAGTGCAGGAAGATGCACTGAAACATATCAAGTCTTTTTTTTTTTTCTTTTTTTTTTTTTTTACAGTATTAAACACACATCTGATCAGAGTCAGGTTATCAAAACTACACTAAAAAAATATTTAGGCCTATTGGGGTGATTCATTATGATTTCACTTTTTTAACTTTAGTTAGTGTGTAATGTTGCTGTTAGAGCACAAACAGCATCTGCAACGTTACGATGAACAAAGTTCAAAGCAAAGGGAAATATTTTCTTTTAAAGAAATCGCTTTTTAAGGACTACAACAAACGGCTGGTAGGGACTACAATGAGCTTCTTCCCGGGTTGGTGACATCACTAACCCTAAAATTTACATAAACCCTGCCCCCGAGAACACACAACAAAGGGGTGAGGCCATGTTATTGCATTACAGTACATAACACAAATAAAATAGCATGTCATAAAAGCAAGATGACAACATAATAAACTAAATTATACCTGTTCTATCTTCACGCAGCATATACTCTGGCTCTGTAGGCATCTTACAACAGTTCCCACACGAGTGATTTATAGATTATCATGATAGAATATGCTAATCAATGACTTTAAGATAGTCAATTCCACATCAGCTACATAAATTCATCAACTAACCATTCAGAAATATCCTGTTGCATTCTACATGTTGTCACTTCTTCTTGAGTCTCTCCATCATTGTCCGACTTCGGTTTGAACATAAAAGGCTGAACAGTTTTTGACATTTTAAGTGAGTCTGCGTGAGGTAATCGGCGCTGCTAACATGAGCTCTTGAAACTCTGCCCTCTTCTTGAGAGCAGCAGCTCATTTGCATTTAAAGGGACACACAAAAACGGAGCGTTTTTGCTCCCCCTCAAAAAGTGACAAATTTAACATGCTATAAAAAATAATCTGTGAGGTATATTGAGCTAAAACTTCACATACACACTCTGGGGACATCAGAGACTTATTTTACATCTGGTAAAAATGGCATTATACCACCCCTTTAAGATGTATGTTTTTGAATTGCATATACAATTTCCATCTATTTGGATTACACAGTTTTAATCTAAACTAAAATGTATGTACTAAAAATGGAATGTATTCTCAATACACAATAACCATGTTTGTATATTTTTCATGAATAAATTCAGTTTATTTTAATCAAATAGTCAATAATAAACTAAGCCATGATTTTTTGATTAAAAACTAGTCAAATTTGTTATTTCTTTTAGACATGGCTGTTGCATTTTACATAGCATCTGTTGCATCTTTTCTTAGAACTCACAGGACGTGTAAAGAAAACAACAACAACAACAACAACAAAAAAAACTAAGAAAAAGAGGTGTAAAGAAAACAAACCAAAACAAAAACTCTCTATATATACAGTATATATTGTGCTGGAGCCATGCTACAGCTTACTCTCTCTCTCTCTCTCTCTCTCTCTCTTGTGCTGGAGCCATGCTACAGCTTACTCTCTCTCTCTCTCTCTCTCTCTCTCTCTATATATATATATATATATATACTCTAGAGAAGATTTTTAAACCCGTTTTGCCTTCACTAGTTCATTTTAATCCTGATCCTGCGGTGTGGAAAATTATTTTTTAAAAGTACAAATTGCATGCAGTTTCTCAGTTAGTATGATGTTATAAAAGCTGCATGCATAATAATTAGAAAATTAGAAAAATGCAGTAAGTATATGATGTCACACCACAGGACGCTCAAAACTACTTCAACTACTCATATGATGTATTAAAAAGTGGCTAAAAAAACAATACTAACTGTGATATAGTGATGACGATGGGTGCAGTTAAAGATACAAAAAGTTCTACTTCACTGAAAGGATTGCAGTGAAGCAAAGAAATAAGTATAATCTGGGGTTAGTGTAGTGCTTGAGTTGAGGATGGACAGTCCATTTGAGGGTTGTCAGATGGAGTTATTGAGCAGTCTTGACAGCTTGTGGGATGAAACAGCTTTTTAGTCTGGTTGTTTTGGCTTTAATAGTATTTAACCTTCTTCCAGATGGCATGGCTGTGAGTACACTATGGGACGGGCGAGTGGGATTTTTACCTGATACTGTCGGTCTTCCTTGATTGCATTGCTGTTTTCACCACCCATTCCAGATTTCAAGCAGCTCCCACACCAGAGAGTGATCCAGCTGTTCAGGATGCTGTTTTTGACACATTGCTGGCAAGAGTTTGACCACTTGAACCACTAATGTTGTACAGCAGGCAACCAGTAGCTTAAAGATTGCAAGATCAGAGTTAAGCTTTGAGGTCATCTATCTCCAAAATGTTGACAAACCTGCCTGTTTCAATAGAAAATGCAGGAGAGAAAGCTGAACTCACAAAGCGATTTCATAGGGTTTTTCAAAAACAAAGTTTTAACAAGTATAAAGGTTAAAGAAGGATAACAAATATAGTCCTAGTTTTCTCTCCTCTGAAAGACACAAGGTGAATCAACTTCAGCTCACTTTGATTTCCCATTGTTCTCTCAGCTTACATCCAGGGAGAGAAAGAAAGATATGAGATTACCTTGATCCTGACCAAGATGGATCATGAAATATTTATTTATTTATTTCCCGTGCATGAGGATGCAACTTGCGAGTATGACAGCTCCGAGGCCCCGCGATGATCAGGCTCAGACTCGTAACGGGGTGGAGATTCCTTGCCTCGCAGATAAAACACTCAATCCCCAACGTGCCCATCTCCTGATAGGATTAAGCATGTCAAAGTTCTGCCAATAAACCTGTCAGAGAACAAAGGGAGAGGTTTACAAAATGTTCCACTGCCTCTATGAAGCACAAGTTGCTGACATTACCTCTTAAATTGAGATGACATTTTTTCAGCTTACGCATCGTAATGGGTGTGGAGAGGCAGCCGAATCCAATTCTAAGAAGGGCAAGCTAATTAGAAATCCTAGTCTAATTATGTTTCCTTTTATAGGTTGAGTTTTTGAAATAACACCGCCATTAAAATGCTAGGGGAAGCACTAATGTAGAGGAAGAAGGAAAACCAAAAAAAAAACAAAAAACACATTTAAAGGAGGATATTTTTAAAACATTATAAAATCTTTGAAAATATAGCCTCTTTTTCACTTATTACATACATATAACTGTACAGTACACTCCTCCATGAAGGAGTATATGGACTTTCCCAAACCCGACTCATTGGAAAAACGTGTATTTCTTCTTGCGTGTTTCGCAACACTTTTCAAAGTGGAATGTCCAGTGAGTGATGCTAAAAGCATGTTCAGTTTTGTCCAAAATATAGTAGTCGAAATTTGAAGTGGATCAAAAAAGTTAATCAAAGTTGTCCTAAGAACTAAGTTGTCCTAAGAAGAAGGGTTTAGGACAACTTTGATGAAAGGTTTTGATCCACTTCAAATGTTGCTTTCTGTAGTTTAACATGAATCTGGCAACGTTTTATTATGCTGTTGTTGTATGTATTGTGGCAGTTTGGAAATGTCCAGTTAGTGGTGCTAAAAGGTTAATGCTTTGTCGCATATGGAAATAATGTACCAGCTACACTAAACCCTACTGATAGTGTTAACAAAAGCAAACTTGACACAAACACACATTTTCTAAAGCAACCATGTCTTTTTAGCTTGCTTCTAGACTTTGAGCTCTTTTATCGTGACTTACAGTGAGCTTTTCATGCAGTGAGCTACCGAGCAAGTTTAATACATTAGAAAAGCCATGCATATCAAACTGATTATGTGATCAAAATGTATTAGTTTACAAATCATGCAAAATGATAAAACTCTTTTCAGGTCATAACAGCATTGTGCAAGGAACTGTGCAAAAGTATGTTTTTATTCATCAACAATCTGCCCTTATAATCATAATTTGTGTGGAAAGAAATACACGTTTTACATCACTAATGTTGATTTCAGCTTGAAACTTTGAAACGTATTTATTTATTTATTTGAGTTTTGCAAAATTGTTGTTAGAAGTACGTTTTTCTAATTGGTCAATGTTGGATTTTTTTAATCTTAACCATAGGTAAACATACTGTAATTCTTTTTTTAATTGAACCAACCAATTTTTTTGTAAATATCCAGCTCAAAAGAATAATTTATTAATGACTTAGCAGTATGATGGCTGTGAAGATCATAAGCGAATGATGACTTATCTACTTGTCTTTTCTTCACACAAAGCTGTTTTATGAGTTCAAAAAAGACTCCTATGAACCATATTTATTATACTTTAAGATTCTTAAGATGTATATTTTGGCCAGTCTGCATTCACTTTTATTATGTTGAAAAGACTGGATCAAATAAAGGCATTTTTGGGTGAACTTTAACCCAGGGTTAAGTTGGCCTTTTCTCCGGGTCTTTAAAAGGCGATACCTCCAAGGTTAAGTTAAGTGTAGTGTGAAAATCCTACAATAAACCAAGCAAATACTATAATGATTTGACTACATGAAACTAGAGCTGCACGATTAATCTTTAAAAGATCGGAATCTCGATTCAAAGATCCATGCTATCTCATTCCAAATGACAATGATTCGCCTGTGTCTATTAAACCCTTGGCAAAATCACACTGGAACATTCAAATTTGCGTTGGTGCTGCTGCTGAAATGAAAGTCTTTTCAACCACACAGTATTATTTCTGTGTTACAAATATTCATATTATCATAGAAGTACTGGGATTAAAGTTTATAATTCAGATATAAAACAATGATGTCTACGGTAGCGATCAAAATAGAGTAAATTACTTTTTTAAAGTAACATGGTGCTTCAAATAACGATTGTAATGATTACATCTTTGCGCCACCAGGTGGTGACAAATGACAAAAAAATTATTTGTCATTGAATCATTCATTCAAGAGATTTGTTCAAAAAATGCTGGTTCATTCAGTAATGAAACAAGTGAATAATTGAATAGAGTCATTGATAATAATTGAGTGAGTCATTGAATCATTCATTCGAAGCAATTTTTTATTAAATAATTCATTCAGATTAATTCAACATTTTAAAACTTCAGCAATTAACATTTTGTCAGAACCTCTAGTAAATTACATGTTATTTTTTTAGCTGTCTGTTCAGACTCATGGGAGAATTGTGATTTGTGTTTGAAACTAAAAAATGGTGATTCTCAATTGATTGAGGATTGTGCAGCTCTACTTGAAACATATTATTATATTTCAAGGCAATACAATATGTGAGTAATTCTTCAGATTCAGTGTGTATGCACATATGAATGAGTTGCTATACACCTGCTTGTATATTGTAAATTAATATCTCAGTCACAGACTCACAATATTTAAAGTTTTTGTATGCCATATAGAACTGCACAGCATGTTCTCAGAACTACAATTCATAAACATATGGCAAGGATGCACGAGTTTGAGCTGACTGTTACTTTAACTTTAAAAAGCAAACTTTTCTTTAGAGTTGCAGTTCTGAAGAAATGGTTTAGATAAAAGCAGTTATACTACTAATATAAATGTATTCTTGTAATTTCTGTATAGCGTGCGGTTATACAGTGACAATTACATGTACATTCTCATTAATACTGCAAGATACCCACTAGCAGAGTGGAAATATCTACAGAAATCTGCATTTGAAACAGTACTGTTCCACGAGATTAATATTGCCTCAGTGTTTTCAGAATTTATTGGCCATAATCAGATTGTAGTAGCAAGAACTGCACTCCACGCACATATTTCTGAGTTTGCCCAAATGATGAATGATGTATCCAAATGGAATTTGCATCTTTCTTGGAATGTTAATTTTCACGGTTTCTCGCGGTTAATCTTCTTTTACATGTTTTTAATCATTTAGGGACAGATATTGAAATCTGTAATTTGATTATAGTTTATTGCACAGTGATTTGGTGTCTTGCTATGACATTAAAGAAGTGCAATCTTGTCCCTATGCCTGTGCTGATGATCTAACCAACACAAAGCACAGCAGTTTTGTTTTAACAGCCTCTAGATCGCCGTGTATCAAATTTTGTGCTCAAAAAGAGGCCTTATTATCCATCACAGAAAATATTTTCCAAGTGCATAAGGCGTTGTTTTGTTTTTTTTAAGTTTTTTGGTATTATGAGGAGAACAAGTAGATTTTTTTTATGTAGTATAGTAGCGTAATGTACACAATATATCTGTACTCCACATTTTGTACACTAAAAAATGCTGGGTTAAAAATGGACAAACTCTGTGATTGGGTTGTTTTGGGTTAAATGTTTGACCCAGCCTGCTGGGTAGTTTTATTTAACTCAACTATTGTTTAAAAATTACTATATTGCTCACTTAAAATTAACCCAAAGTAGGTTGGGAATTAACATTTATTAATAAGTTCAATAAATAATAATTAAATAATAAACATTAATTAAATTGTTAGTAAGTTCACCTTTTGATTATTACTTTTGCCTCTAGTAATTATGTGTCTGATTTTTAATTTCCAACCTTTTTTGGGTTCATTTTAAGCCAGCCATATAGTCATTTTTAATCAATAGTTGAGTTCAATAAAACTACCCAGCAGGTTGGTCAAACATTTAACACAACTGCTAGGTTTGTCCATATTTACTCCAACTTGGGTTACTTTTAACCCAGCATTTTTTAGAGTGTAGGCATCCCTGTTCTAGATTTTCAAACAGATATTTTTCCTTCTTGTAAATATAAGCTACTAAATAACTATAGCCAGCCCTTGGTGATGATTGTTTAATGTAGAAAATAACAGAAACCATGTAACAATCAAAATTTTCTGATAGTTAAGCAAATTTAACTCCATTTTCCTATCAATACTTTTAAAGAGTTTCAGGACCTATTTTGTACCCTATTCATGGAAAGAGACAGATATATTTATATCCACCTCTTGTGGGTAACATGCTGAGGAATCATATAATTCAGGCTATAATAATTCATCTCGTACTTAAGCAGAATTCCGATGGAATTATGCAGAGAATCTTTGATGTTTGACATCGTAATATATTTGTCTGTCATTTCTTTGCTTTCCCCTGCGTGAATTGATGAATGTACAGAACAGGATGCAGCGTACAGTAATCCCTCACGTGTTCTTTAAAGGCAGCGCCGGCAGCATGCGAGCTTGTGGTCTTTCTCATGGCATCTCCACGTTTAGAGCTTCGGAACTGCAGTGGGCCTCCGTCTCCGGCCCCGTTCTAATTTCTGAGTGCCTCTGTGATCCATCTGTCTCTGTCTATAACCATGCGTACCTCTGCGTCTCTGGGGTTTTGCATCCTCTGTGCTTAGAATAAACATAATATCCCTCTGAAACCCATTAGATTATCCTCGTCTCTACCTTTATTTAGGTTTATATTAATTAACACACTCTCTGTCAGGCTTTGTGGAATAACCTGCTTTTTCCTATGTAGCACGACTCCTCCATAGGCCGATGCCTTTCAAGTGCATCTTTCCCAATAAGATCAAACTCTCGGAATAAATCGAACTAATAGAGAGCGTAAAGCGCACACTTATTTCTGCATTCTGTCATGGAGTAGGGCTTTAAGCAGGAGGCTAAACTGCAGGCGAGTTGCAATCCAATTATGCCCACCAGCATGCGTTTTAAGGGACAGGCCGCTCTTTTTCATTAACTGAACGGAGACAGCAGATACATCATGTTCCCCGGATGCTGGGGGAATGGGTAGGCCTACCTAACAATTTGGTGAGTCACCTGTGAGGGGTAAGAGGGGGTGATGAATGCTGGAATTTGGTGTAAAGGTTTGGGGTTTGTACTGGCTGGTGGTACTGTTGAGACATGGGGTTCAGTGCAATTTGTAGAATTTGGAATATGGCAGGTTCTGTTGTGGTGACTTACCCCATTTGTGACAACAAATGTGTTCATTTGGTTTTGGAAATTATCTGTAGCTTTTATTTTCTTTTTATTTTTTTTTTTGGTAGATAATATATTAAGGTTTGTATAAATGCACAACATGACTTACAAAAACAAACCTACACTGAGAAATATTCACTCGAGTAAAACTTGACAAGTTGCCCCGGTCTCCCATATAGCCATGAACAGGGAACATTTCAAAGTATGTTGGAGACTTATTATTATGTTCTGTTATTTTCATCATGGTAAGTGTTTTAGCTGTTACACAACAGTTATAAAAAATCTCTGAAATCCACTGCATTTTTGTTATTTATTTAGATCACAATTAGGGCTGCACGATTTATCGCACGATACAAAAAATAACATTGAACTTAAACGCGATTATCGCTTAAACGCGATTCTTAGTGCGATTATGAAATCGCAAAGGCTGCGATTATTTTATTTTATTTTATTTTATTTTATTTAATTTTATTTATTTTTTGCGCAGCTTGTAAATGAAGTATGGCTCCAAATGCTAATCCATCTGAAAGCACTACAAGTTTGAGTCGCTTATAATGTGCATTTGAAAAAGCAGCACGCGTCAAACATCTTTCCAGACATGAGAAGCATTTATTAACATCTTTTTCAACAAAAAACAACATTTAATAACATGTTTTTACTCCAAACTCACTTCATAACGACAGTTGAGCATCCTTCTGTGAGATGATGTGGCTTCTTACACAGAATAAGGCAGATGTGTGTTTATTAGTCATGTTTAATCAATCAAAGCGTTTCAATCTTCTGTTTATTTAGCTACAGTGATATGATGTGTGCTATCTACTTCTGCGGCAGGGCATATTTTGAGTTTCTGTGCAAGAGCGCCCTCTGGCCTTCAGATAGAGAAGCATTTACTATTGATCAGAGCTGTACAGCTCTGACAAGCTGCGCATAAAATAATCGCATGCCTTTGCCAAATCACGTGCGATTTAATCGTGATAAATCGTGCTAAATCGTGCAGTTCTAATGACAATGTAGAACAGCTAGCTTTGCCATATAATGACTTCTTTGAGAAAATATTGGTTTAGTTGTCATTTTAAGGTGGTTTTCAAATCACAAATATTGCTAAAAAAAAAATTGCTGATATGTCATTGCTTAAATTTGTATTACAGTTTTAGGCAGTTACAGTTTAAACCTGTCAGCTTTTTTATGCATTTCATTAACCATTGCATCAAACTAACAGATTTTAAAAAATGCAGAAAACATTCTAAATGTTACTCATAGTGACATGATTTATATATATATATACACACACACACACACACACATATATACATATATATATATATATATATATACAGCATCTCACAGAAGTGAGTACACCCCTCACATTTTTGTAAATATTTTATTGTATCTTTTCATGTGACAACACTGAAGAAATGACACTTTTCTACAAAGTACAGTAGTGAGTGTACAGCTTGTATAACAGTGTAAATTTGCTGTCCCCTCAAAATAACTTATGAATAACAAGTGAAAATGTCCAAATTGGGCTTCAAAGTGTCAATAATTTGTGTGGCCACCATTATTTTCCAGCACTACCATAACCCTCTTGGGCATGGAGTTCCCCAGAGCTTCACAGGTTGCCACTGGAGTCCTCTTCCACTCCTCCATGACAACATCACGGAGCTGGTGGATGTTAGAGACCTTGCGCTCCTCCACCTTCCATATGAGGATGCCCCACAGATGCTCAATAGGGTTTAGATCTGGAGACATGTTTGGCCAGTCCATCACCTTTACCCTCAGATTCATTAGCAAAGCAGTGGTTGTCTTGGAGGTGTGTTTGGGGTCGTTATCATGTTGGAATACTGCCCTGTGGCCCAGTCTCAGAAGGGAGGGGATCATGCTCTGCTCAATCACAGTTCCCTCAATGAACTGTAGCTCCCCATTGCCGGCAGCACTCATGCAGCCCCAGACCATGACACTTCCACCACCATGCTTGAATGTAGGCAAAACACACTTGTCTTGAACTTGAACTTCCAGTGACTAGTATGAGAGAGTGAGAGCGATAACACCACATTTAACACACCTGCTCCCCATTCACACCTGAGACCTTGTAACACTAACGAGTCACATGACACCGGGGAAAGAAAATGGTTAATTGGGCCCAATTTAGACATTTTCACTTAGGGCTGTACTCACTTTTGTGGCTAGCGGTTTAGACATTAATGGCTGTGTGTTGAGTTATTTTGAGGGGACAGCAAATTTACACTGTTATACAAGCTGTACACACTTTACATTGTTGCAAAGTGTAATTTCTTCAGTGTTGTTACATGAAAAGATAGAATAAAATATTTATGTATTTTATGTATACACACACACACACACACACCAGTGTTAATTTCGTTGACTAAATATTTTCGTCATTATTTTCGTCACGAATATATTTTTGCTGACGAAAACGAAACGAAAACTAAAAAAGAAGTCACTGATGAAGACTAAAACTATGACTAAATTGATTGACATTATCGTCAACGAATAAAGGACGAGACGAAAATAGACTGTGACGAAAATCCAATCAGCAGACGGGAGAGATGCGAGGAATGAACAAAAACGGAAAACGGAACAGGCGAGACTGCATGAGAAGAGAACCAATCAGAGCCTGACTTATTGAGACGTGAAGCGAAGGTATTCAGTCTT
>RJVU01053643.1:4678512-4699940 GCA_003731715.1 Anabarilius grahami | reverse complement strand
TAATGTTCATTTTATTTACAACAAACTTTTGCTGGAAAATGATGGCATACACAAATAAATATTACTGATTTGTTTAGTATCTGCAGAATTGGATACCTTACAGAAAACCAAATGTATATCTGTGCTAGCCAATAATCAACTGCAAGGTTTTAAGGAACACAAGAATTTACAAATGCCAGAGTTCTGTTTAATGGCCAAATCTTTCACACTGACCATCTTTATTATTGAATTCTCAGTTTAAATAAAATATTTTCTAAAATATTTTTGAGGAAACTACTAAACTGAGCTCTCATCAATTGCTGTCATTTCCTCTGGTTTTACTGTGAAACCATTAGGACTTTATTCATCTTTTAGCTGTAAATGCTGGAATATTCTCATGTGGCCCCTCTCAGAAGGAATGGACGTAAAATCAATAGATTTTGGATTCTGCACCTTACTAGTGGTAACTCGCTATAGGTCAGATTTAACAACCGTTTTGGGTACTGTAAAAAGGCTTAAATGCCAACCTCATACAAGCTGTTATTTTTGTTGACAAGGACTCATCATTTGGGATCTTTGTGTGCCCCTATAAAAGCAGATGTACAAGCACAGAAATATGTTTATACTCAAAATCTTTTTGTTATACCCCATGATTTGTACGTATTCAACTGTCAACCTGACAGAAATATCAATTGGAAAATCTTGTTTTGACCATGCAGTTTAGGTCAAGCTAACAACAATTGCCCAATTGTTTCGGCCCCCTCTAAAGAAATGTGCTAAAAGTGTAACTTTGGAGATTTTGCTAAATGTAAAGAAACACTAGCTTTTTTTTTTCTTCAGTGAATTTGTTTACTTAAAATTATTAGATTAATTCATGTTTATTTTCACAATTTAGAAAAGGAACATTGTCTGTTGCTGTTTCATTGAACAGCCGCTGTAGTTTGATGGAAACTTTGGATTCCAAGCAGCCTCCACAGAATAAATTTGGAGCTGCATGGAGAAGATCCATCTCTTTTCTTCAGACACATCCACCCACTTCAGCCAAACTCACTATTACCTGTAGCATAGCTGTAGAGCTGTGTGTGATGTGGTTGGAGTGAGGGAATTGCCTCTTTTGGGTGGCTGTGAAGGAGGTGGTGAAGGTTGTGCAAAGCACTTTGAGGGTCTCTGGAGGGAGAAGGGAGAGAGAGATGTCATCAAGCACCTCTGCTGGTCACCATCTGCTGAAAAGCAAGTGGAAAGGGTGACTGATCAAGGTGTCATTCCCTTTGCATTTAACATTAAAGCCATTTACATTTTATAAAGGAGAAGTTCCTCTGGCCATTAAAAATTAATCACAAGAAAGTTGTGTGGGAATATTGATCTTCTATCTGCTAGCCTTCTAAGAGATCTCTGCAGACACCTCAGAAATCTTATCCTGAATTCTTCATACCTGCATTGACATATTTCAGTGGCAGGAGCTTCTGGGGGTTGAACGGGCTGTCGGAAGACTGATAGAAGGCGCTAGAACAAGCCTAAATCCCTGAAGAAG
This sequence comes from Anabarilius grahami, assembly GCA_003731715.1. Lineage (NCBI taxonomy): Eukaryota > Metazoa > Chordata > Actinopteri > Cypriniformes > Xenocyprididae > Anabarilius > Anabarilius grahami. Next base: position 4,698,430 of record RJVU01053643.1, on the reverse strand, counting down.
TGTGTTTTTGATTTTTGACTTTAATTCAAATTGGTCAGTGGTACAGCACTTGCAAGGCACCCTATTTGATACAATATATACATAACCATACACACTCCATTCACTTTGTATTTTGGATCATTTCAGTGCTAAATAAGTTTTTTTTTATTATTATTATTGTAAACATTTTAAGAAATATAAGAATATATATTGAAATTACATACATCACATACATTGCTTACATTGATAGAATTTTTAAAAGCATTCTAAAAGTAACATTTAATTATGCAATATTTTCAGAATTATTTGTGATTGGTCTTACCTTCTTTGCATATTTTTTTTTACCGTTTACAGTCACAGGTAACACTACCTATTAGTTAATGTATTAACCAACATGAACTAACCATGAGCAATGCATTTGTTACTGTTCATTCAGCTGTTCATTGTTTATTCATGTTAGTTCACAGTGCATTAACTAATGTTAACAAGATTTTAATAATGTTTTGGTAAATGTTGAAATTAACTTTAACAAAGATTAATAAATGCTGTTTAAGCACAGTTCATTATTAGTTTAACTAATGTATTTAACTAATGTTAGCTAATGAACCTTATCGTAAAGTGTTACCCAGTGTCACATATGTTAAAAATGTATGTAACGATATTTATTAGCTCAAAAGGGGAAATATTAATAATTAGTCATAACTCGTTATGATTAATTATAAAAATTTGAATCAGTTAATCAAATTAACTTAATGTAGCTGAATTAATGTTACAATCAATTAATCTGTTCGGCCAGCGAAAACTCAGTATTAATTGTCTATCAACTCTTATAGAAAGGATATTTTCCATGGCCACAGAACATCGCTTTCTTAGCACGTAGCTGTGATCGAATCATTATCAGGGACATTGGTTTTATAAGCAGACCAGAATTAACTCGCAAGAGTGTGCACACAAGTTTTATTTAACTAAATCACAAACACATAACTAAACTAACAAACACAAACATACCATTCAGAGAGTGGAAAATGAATTTGAACCGTATCATAACAGGGGAATGAAACAATGGAAAGGGTAAATTAACAATTGCTGGACGAACCATCAGATTCAATACTATAAAGCACCTTTGTTAAAAGGGGTTCACAATCTTAATACTAAATTGCCATTTAGTGTTCAAACGATACTTGCAAATGCCTTAGCTGTCCGAATCTGCAGGCTCAGAAGAAATCTTTGATGGTTCGGTCTGCTGGTGTGGAAGTTGTAATCAATATCTTCGGCGTTGATGAAGAAAATGAAGACAAACTTTGCGCTGTTAATTTGACTCTTTTGTGGTCGCTGTAGTCGTGCATGGCTTGAAGTGGAATGGAGGCCTACCAGCCCGGCTCAGGCCTGGTGGCCCTCACGTAGTATCGACAGGAACAAGAACAAAGAACCATAAGAACTAACTTGAAGCACTAACTCAGATCTGCTCAGAGCTGTTTAACTTCTCCAGACAGTCGACACCTTCAAATCTTGGCTTGACCAATGAGAAAGGTGCAATTCTCTGGCGGGGGATTTCCTTTGATTGAAAGTGAATTAACTTGCATGGGGGAGTTCACTTGAAAGTTTGTCCATTTATACACTGATAAATATAACAAACATATTATGCATTCTATGGTATGGTGATGTCCACCAAATTATGAGTCATTAAAAAGGAGTAATTTGATATTAAACATCACCTAGCTGAAATACATTATCTCATAGTTCCAACTTTCAGGCATGCATAACACTATACAACATACGAAGGAACAATATACAAACAGTAATAATACACAAGATGTACTGGGGAAATGCATGTTCATTCATTTAGATGAGGTTGTCAATGAATTAATGGCAAATAATCCAGTTTTATAGACAATGTATGGTTCTAGTGGCCTGTCTCCTAAGTGTCTTTGAAATGTGTGTAAAGAGCACATGGTGCAGATGGGGTGATAGCGCTCAGTGGGGGAGCCAGACCTTATGGGGCCTGCATGGGTGATTGCCTTTTACAATTGTGTTTGATCGCTCCAGACGCTACATGTATTATTTAAAAATTTTTGAATTAAAGTTTGAAAATAATACTTTGACTTACATTGACAGAATTTTGAGCATTCAAAAGATAATAGATACTGCAAAAATTATTATTGTGGTATTTGCACAGTGATTTTCTTTGCCGCCTGTCTGTTTTTTATTTTTATTTTATTTTTTTTTACCATTTACAGCCACACTTGTGGTAATTTTAAGTTTAAAATATCACGTTGACTTACATTGTGTTACATGTAGATTAACACGCATAAAACAAAATGAATTCAAAATGTCTTTTTAATAAACCAAGAGAGTACGTATGAGAAAATCAACAAGGAAACTACACTTTAACATAAACAACAGAGAACACAACTGAGAAACCAAGGGCTTATAAACACAGGGTATAATCAAAGGAAAACAGAACAGGTGTGGAACTAATTACAAACCATGACAACTGATGAACAAACTGGAACTAAGGCAAAGATAATGAAAACCAAACTAAACAAGACATACATGTGACACATGGATACAATATTCAGCATTCAAAATGTTATCAACTGAATGTCATTTTGATATTTGTGTACTAAATTGTAATTGATCTAGCCTTACTTGCTTATTTTTTATCATTTATAGCTGCCTCCACAGCACATTCATGTGCAGTACTGAACACGATGCATGATTGGTGTCATAAAAAAGGAAATGTGGCATTTCACTATGCAGAACCAAAGACCAAAACATCAACTACCTAAAACTTCAACAGTATTCTTTTGCAGCCTTTCAAGTGCTGGTATTTCCTTCAGGAAATGCAAATCTAGTTTAAAAATCATCATCATAAATATTCAATTCATTTTAAGTACATCTTGCTGATAATTGAAACATAGGCTATATATCTTGCTTGTTTGCCTGTGCAGGGCAGGGATGATATTTTATTAGTGCAATTCCTCAAATGCAGCTTGTTTTGTTTTTTATTTTCATTAACGTCATCCAGACCTTTTGATTTACTGATTTCAGCATCTATTCCTCCAGGCCAAATGCAAGTGAAGGGTCTTTTTTTCTATCCAGTGTAGTAAGCCTTGGCGTAATCCTGGTGTATCAAGACACAATGCCTTCCACCTCAATACATCTGCTCTGGCCCTCTCCAAATCTAATGCTGCTAAGGGTAAATCCCCATTATGATGAGCCATTTGAACCTGAGAGGAAGTACTGTGTAAAGTATTCCTTGCGGCAAACCAAAACTTTCTCACGGTTATTAATGCACCACGTCTGCAGAGCAGAATGTCACGACACGTAGGTTCTTATGCATCATTTTTTGCGCTAAATATTTTGACAAGTTAATTGTGAGATTGTGGCAGATGGAGGTGGAGGGTGGCTTGGCTGGGGGATTGATTGCATGTCACAGCCTCCTGATTTAAACTTTAATGGTGTATCAGCTCAGCCTTACGTTTCTGCATATGCTCCATACAGTTATAGAGCTGTCCTGCCCACAACACTCATGTTGAATCTAACTGACAAACCCTATAGCGCAAGAACAGGTAGGAGCTATTCTATACAATTTTTCTGATAACGAGCTCTTCCTGCTTTAGAAAACTCATCCATATCCTTTTAAGGAAATCTTCCAAATCATCAGGGTTTTGACCAGTAAGATTCAGAACCAACTGCCGTGTGTTATTTTGCACATAAATTCTTCAGAAACCCACTGAAACATCACCCACTGATCATCATTAACAAGATAATACTCTAAAATTCATGGGCCACCCAAGCAAACGAGTCTTATGATTGGCATATTCCCGGTCTTCGAATTATCCGTCCCACATGGTGCATTTTTGCAGCTCTTAACAGAAAGAAGCTGGGAATTTTCGCCTGTGAGCTTGCCTCTATTAGCCAAGCAAAGCATTGCTTTATGAGGCCATTAAACGGGTGCACGCAATCCAAAATGCTCATTAGAACTTAACCTTTTAAGTCCTGAAGTAGCATTTTTATTATCCAGACAAAGAAAATAGTCCCAGTCAGCAGTCCACCCTTTTCCAATTCATACTGCCTGCACCCCTCCGTTCTTTTTTTATGAGCTGGTGCAATCAATAAAGAATTGAAAAAGAGAGGCTCATCCAGCGGTGAACATAATTTGTTTCAGAAATGTCTTCTGTCGTACAATGGTATATTGACTTATTAAATAAAAAGCAGGATGACATACATAGTGAGGGTGCAGGGGTGACGGCAAGTCGTGTGTAGCTCTTTTTATGGAATATTAAGTTCGGTATTATTGGACATGCACAAGCAGAAATGGGGTGGTAATTTCCTTTTCTTAATTAGGGTCACAAGCAAATGCGTCTCACCATCATGTTAGCTTTATGCCGCTTCAGGAGTTCTCACACACTGAAGGGGTTTTATGATGGGAAACATTAAAGAAAGCAAGGTGTGGAGATGAAATTGTCATTACGAAGATGAGGATGGATGTGGCGAGGCTGATTTTCTTTTTTTTATGGAGATGTTCTTTATAGGTGATTGAATGCTGGCTACAGCGAATGGTTGAACAACAACTGGCCCTTCCCATGGAATTTGTTTTTTGGCATACAAAGCAGGAAAATGTTATGGCCAAGAAATCAGCAAATAGCATACTGTGTGATCTACTCACCCCTCGCCCTGGCTGCATTGTACATTTAGAAGTGGAGATCATCGCTGATGCGACCGAAAGTGGCCGTAACTGTGGATGTGGGGAGGATTTTGTGAGCTATTAAATATATATCAGCACTCTAGTAGCAATGCTAGGCACGGAGTGAGAGTTTTTCCACCTTCCAAATCCGAGCTTTTGTGTTTGTGTCCAGAAACAGACTTGCAGCCTTGTCAGAAATCGCTTTCTTAGACTCCTACCGGCAGAAAAGCTGACACCCACTACAGCCTACCACACAGGGTCTTTATGACATCACCTGCCAGCACCACACTTGTTCTTTATGACATCATCTGCCAGCACAAATGTAGCAGAAACTGAGCCTTCTCAGAAAACACACAGCATCAGCAGATATTCCTGTAATTAACCACGATCCCTTTTGTCATGCATTTTATGACACGGAAAAAAGCGAAGCCCATATAGATCATTTGTCTCCACTGTGCTCTCGCACTATTCAATAAAGTAACCCTGGGGTATTTATGTTTAAGATTCTAAATCACGATCAATGGAACCAATATTCATCTCTGATTTTAAATAGGCGATCCAAGCCTCCGGTTTGTGCATAGACAGCTGGCATGTTTTACAAGAATTCCCTCAGTGCAGCCCACATGGATTTGAATGTGTAATAGCGTGCATTGCGTGGTATCTGGAGGTGCATGCGTGGGTCCTGGAGGCTGCAGCAACTGAAATGCCTGCCCAGGGTAGAGAGATTAAAGAGCCTACATTCCTGCTCTGGCAGCTTTGCTGCGGGAGGCAGAAGTGCGACCATTGTTCTGCAGTTAATTGAGCCCCTACGGCCCAGGGAAGAGCCGCACCCCTACCGCAGGAGACAGGCTCTGGTCGGTCGGCCAAATGGCAGCGTGGACAATTCAGATACTAAAGAGCAGTGCGGGGTGGTGAGAGGTGGAGAGAACGCTGCTCTAGAGGGAGGACGTCTTCTCTGAGAATTTCTGTGCGCTGCGGCAAATGCTAGTGTGAAGCTAAAAGTGGTGGCGTAATACACAGCGTAGAGAGTTGGCTAACTAAAAGTAGGTTCACACAGAACGCATTTGTGCTGTTATAAAAGTGAGACGCTGGTCAGTGGAATGAAAAAATGTGCAAGGTCTAGAGATGTGTTTTTGTTTTTAATAGTTGAACTTCTTTTAACTGGACCGCCGTGTTTGTAGAATGCCATGTCATGCGCGAGGATCAGCAAAAGATGCGAGATGCGAGCGCAACAGTTAAAGATGTCAGTCTAGCGCATGTTTACATTGAAGAACAATTGTGAAGTAGCATTGTGGAATGGAAAAAAACGTGAATGGCCCCTAATATTTTCAGTAACATGCTACTTGGCATGTCATAATGCTAGTTTTTGTAATATTGTATTGCACACAGCTTTACAGCCAGGCAAAATGGAGATAATAACCTGCTTGTCTAAAATAACTCACTGTCTCATTTTTAGCACTGATTCGTTTTAATGAAGTGAGCCGGTGAACTGACGATTCACAGATTAATTTGCATTTCCACGCAGACACTTGATAACTAAATTAAATAAATATAACTAAAAAAAAAATGTAAATGATGACAGAAATTGCCACCCTTAACCTTTTAAGCGGTACGGTCCCACATATTGGATTTAGAATGTTCAGTGATGTCACATAACTGCCAGATTCAAACTGTGCTTTTGCGCTTAGCCTCCATGTTATTGTTTACACAGTCATCAAGGATACGCAGAGCGAACGTGGGCAGCCATGCCATTGTTTTCAAAAGTCTCAGTTTTGGTCCATTTATACTGAGGCCCCATTTACACCAGTGAAAACGAATACGTTTTGCTACAGTTACGCCTGTCGTTTACACTACGCTGGTGTTTTCTGACCTCGAAAACGAAGACTTTCGAAAACGCCGCAGACGCTGGGGTTGCGTTTCAGTATAAACGGAGACTTTTGAAAACGATGGCGTGGCTGCCCACATTCGCTCTGCATATCCATGACGGTGTTAACGATAACACGGAGACTGAACTGCAATCTTTGCTGGCTTTGTTGTAATTTTTAGCAGCCATTGTGCAGTTAATACATACACAAGAGGCAACTGTCATGTGACATGCATTTTCAGTTGTGTAGTGTAGACGGAGAACGTTTCTGAAACACTGTGGAAACGGCAGTGTAGACGAGGATCGTTTTCATTTTAAAACGCCATCTTAAAACAAAAATGCACTAGTGTAAACGGGGCCTGAAACGCAACCCCGGCGTTTTTAAACTAAAACGGGGTCTGCAGTGTTTTCGAAAGTCTCTGTTTTCGAGGTTTGAAAATGCCGGCGTAGTGTAAATGACGGGTAACCGTAGCAAAACGTATGCGTTTTAAAACAAGAATGCACTAGTGGAAACGGGGCCTCAGTTTTACTGTTGTCAAACTACTTAAAAGTACTGCTCAAAACAGAGTAATATTTTCAGTAAAAAGTAGTGTTGTAATTAACTATTAACTATTTTATTGCACACAGCTTTACGTCCAATCGAATGAACACAATACATGTTCAAATGCTCACTGAAACTATTTTTGCCCTGTCATATTTGTTTATATTTATTTGATTTATTGGCTTTTAGTACAGTTAACTACTTTAGTTTGACTAGTTTAACTACTTAAAATTATGGGTAGATTCAGAGTATTTTCCCCTGCTCACAGTGTGTGGACAGACAGGCCTGCATGGATCTATATGTTGTGGATCAATGGTTCTACAGACTGAAATTGCTCTAAGGGCCTTCATATTTTTCTCTTCCTTTTTTTTTTTTAATCTTTGTTATATATGTAGGCAGGTCAAAATCCATGCCAGTGAATAACTAATACTGTTTTTTTTTTTTTAAATACAATTACTTTTTCTGATATAAAACTGGCAGATAGTATGATAATTATGTTTGCTTGACATAAGATTCATTCCATTAAGAACAGTTAATGTCAGCAGCATGTAAACTAGGTAGCAGTCATTTTTTCTATGTGCAAAGGAGCTCCCGCACCAAATCAGTTATATTATCTATTCAGATGGACTCGGAGAGCTTTGAAGGCCACTTAATTAGCCTCCTCAGTGGTGACTGGATATTTGACCTTTAAGAGTAAATTGAGTCTTTTACGGTGGTTTCTCTTAAGTGGGATTTCCAGGAGTAAAAAGGGGAGAGGGGCGTAGGGAGAACCAAATGTTTCTTGATTTTCCCTCTCAAGCATGACAGCGGGCCTCAATGGTTAAATTTAAGGCTCTGCAAAGTTGCCTCCAGAGAGGATGAGGCTCAGCCATGTAACACTTCCCTGACAACCAAGGCTTGCATCAACCTTATTGCACATCACGTTGTGGGTGTATGAGTGTGAGTGAGTGAGCATGTGCTACGACATAATAAAAATAAAAATAAAAAACCTGGTGGACTCATGGCAGGAAATGCATCACGAAATGTTAATGCTCTTTTCCTCCAATCCATTCCAAATGCCATGCAAATTGCTCCATAAGTCACGGCCTGTGCTCATTGGCTGGAAGTGAAACTGCGGCACCAATCTTAGAAGCCTTCCTTGTGTTTGACCGTGGCTCACAGTAACCCGGCAGAATTACTGAACGATGCTGATGCCATGTGACTGCCAGCACAATTCATTGCTTGGCCTAAAAAGCTTTGGATGCACTTAAGAGGTTGCTATGGACGTAATGAATAAATGAGTGCTATGAAATTACTCCTTCCGGGAAAGCACTTTCTATCTGTGTTGGTAAGTGATCGCATATCTGGCTGCTGTGGACACCTTTGTAAACATCTAAATCTCCTGGCATTGACCAAACCCCAAGTAATCATTATTTCTACTTCCTCTTTTAATCAGGGGTTCTTCTCGAGAAACATTCCTCTTCGTCTTAAATGCATAAATGAATGGAGACAGAGGAGAACGAAAGAGTGGTTAGGATTTCTTAGATGGCACACTCATGTCTAATGATTGTTTTCCACCATAACTCCATTAGTAATGGTCTTTGAAAGTCGAGGTTAGTCATAGGCTTTAAATGAGTGTTTTGTTTTTTAATTCGTCACTTTTTGTTTAGCTTTTTATTTTATTTATTTTATTTTAATAGATTTTCACAATTGTTTCAAAGCAACTTTATAGTAAATCATTCTTTAGTGCCCCATGATGAAGCCAAATGATGCAAGGTAAATTTAAATTATTTTATTTGTGATATAAGAGGTTAATTTGTGGAAGGCGTTATTTATCTTTATTGTTTTGATATCCTATAAGTCAGATGTTTTCTTAGATTTTCACATTTTCTGACATTGCAATTGATTGATTTATTTAGATTTTTGTAAGATAATTTCCTGCTACACAGTTGAATTTGCTTTCGGATTTCACATACATATGCATAGAACAATTTCCATTTTCCAGTCACACTAAAAAAAAGTTCAAATTTGTAAATAAAACACATTATTGGAGTACCTTTTACGAGAAAATACTATTTCAGTCTTTACACCTCATAATTTCATGTTTAATTCACTGTTATTTGCCATTTCTTTGTAATTGCGTTACATTTACTGAGTTTAAACTCCTGAATAATTGTTGTCAAGTTGAATGTGTATTATAATTACAAAGTACCACTGACAACAAGTAGCAAAAATAAAGGCAGGGGTGGAAAAAAAAACAGTATTTTAGGTATGCCCCATCCTGAAATCATTATCGTTTTATTCAGTTTAAGTGGTGAATATCTCAGATGCTCTGACAGGGTTGGCCACTCCTGGCTCTGAGGCTTAGTGCATTTTGGATGGTTTCTTAGTGTCTGTGATGGTGCTGTGCCATTCTAATCATTTTAAAAGTTTGGCACAATCCATGTATATTTGACGGCAACAGAAATGGGATAATTGATGGAGAAAATGGCAAATAAATCCTGAAGTCTCCAAGCTGTGCCATAGCAGCAGTTTTTCTTTCCTCATGAAAGCTGTTCTCGTCTGAGTTATGGGAGGGGCGTGTGCCTGAGCTCGCCGGTTGTATCTCCGGTGCCTGCTAACACCAGAGCAGTCCATATAGAATAATTATTCACTGCATTATAGGCATCTCATCCAATACGGAATTGCTAAAACAGGTTATTCTCTGCAGGATGCTGACATTGACCACGCCATGGGCTCCTTCATTCATCGAGGATGTTGTTTCTGCGATGTATCACGTAAATGAACTAGATTAAGCAGATTTCACTTGTTGAGCGCATAATTGCATGATGTGTGTGAAAATGGCGAGCAGATGATTTATCTCACATCGTTTGTAACTGAGACCTTTCCGCCAGCCCCTCAGTGCCCGGCCATCCATTTGTCTGCCTCTGCATAAATGATTTACCATTGCAATTAGCACCTGTAGCCATCAACAAGGAAACACTGTTACTAAATAATACCGTTCTGACGAAGCAGAACAATCCTAATCAAGAATCAAATATCAGAAAACTTCTTAAGATTAAGATTTGCACTTTGTTGGTTTTACAGTAAGCGCAGGTATATACTACCATTCAGAAGTTTAGGGTAGGTCTGGATTTCTCAACACTAAGGATTTTTTATACTTGCCAGGTCCCCACCCCAAAAAAATTTAAATAAATAAATTTATGTAAATAAATCTGATGTAACATAATATTATAAACAAGGCACCAGAATTTTAGATACCGGAGAAATTTCACAATTCTCAGTTGATTCCAAATTTGATACCCGAGCAAAAACTACTAGTGTAACTAATATAAAGTTCAAACATTATTGAAGAACAAATAAACAGATTGCCAGCAACAGCTGAACTAAACAAAACAGAACAAAGATACAAATGAAATAAACAGTGTTTTAAGTTTTGCAGGTAAGTAAGAGTACTCAGGATAATGAATAAAAAAAATTGCCGTGCTCAATTTAAATAATCCGTAGTGCAATCTGTGCCATTCAGCAAGAGCATTTCTGTGGTGTTGCCAAGCACATTTTTGCTCATGTGAAAAGGATTATTTTTTCATCGATGCTGGAACGCTCGTGAACTGAAGTACTTTACATAATAAATAATAAGTATAGCATCCAAATACATCGCAAAATGGAAGTATTTGGATTTGTGCCGAAAGAGAGAGGTATAAGCTTGAGATCAATGCAGGTTTACCTTCAGTTTCATTTTAAATGAATTCGTTTGGGCTTGTTTAGCTTCACATGGTTGTATAGGCCTATGGGTCGCATCAATAAAAAAAAAAAGAGTTTTTAAAATCAGTGTGTACCAACCGCAATGCAAGGGGTTGGCTACAGTGTTTCGGATTTCAGGTTAGTATTTTTATGTTTTGCCTTAATACATTAATACATTGAAAATATATATTATTACTATAATAAACTTGCCTGACAATATTGTTAACATGGTTGTATGTAGTTGTGTGGTTAGTTGTTTTCCCCAGTCAGACTTGACTCTCTGTGACTTGGTGTTTGCTGGGGCAGTGTGAACATGACTTTTTTTCTCATAGAATTCTAGATCCAACGGTGTTTGTTGGGGTTTGTCTGTGTGGCGTGAATTGGCCTTTTCATGTATTTTTTGCGCTTAGGCCGTGTGTCCACCAAAGCGTTTTTAGTGAGCGCTTGAGAGCCAGGGTTGCCAGGTTTTCACAACAAAACCTGCCCAATTGCTTCTCAAAACTAGCCCAAAACTAGCCCAAAACTAGCCCAATTGTGTTTCAGGGGGGTCCCCCGGTAAAAATCGCATTCCGGGGGTAAAATCTATGTTTTTGGCTGGGTTTCAATGGTAATATTTGCATTCCAAGGGCTAAATACCATGTTATTTGGGGTTGCTTCAACCCGCGGACATGAAAAACAACCCACGGCAACACTGTTAAAGTAGCCCAATTCCACGGGAAAACCACGGACTTGGCAACACTGTTGAGAGCGCTTTGGCAGCGCNTTTTTTTTTTTTTTTTTTTTTTTCAGTTGAGACGCTTTGTTGCTATGATACAAAATATCTGCGGCACTGTTACTTGTAACTGATTTCGCAGATAATTAGTTTCAGGCTAAATATGTCGACACAATGTAGAGTACTTACTATGTACTGTGTGTTTGAGACCAGCAATATTAATTTGTCATTCATTTTGTTCCTTTCTCTGCTTGTTGTCTTTGTACAGCAAGAATGTTATGACATTTGGCCTGTGTTGTATTTGTCCCACCCCTCCTCCACTCTGATTGGACGGCTGGCTAAAAAGTGACTGTGATGAGCCGACTTGTGCCAACATGTGCTAATTATAATCTTTCGTGAAGATGCAGCACTGGCCCGATTGGCAAGTAACAATTCCGTCAACTGTCTTGAGCATCTTTCACGATGGCTCCGGGCTTAATATTTATGTGGAAACTGTGATACAAATTTTCTAGGATTTTTTTGATGAATAGAAAGTTCAAAAGAACAGCATTTATTTGAAATAAAAATCTTTTTGTTATAAATGTCCTTACTGTCACTTTCGATCAAATTAATGCATCTTTTTTGAATAAAAGGATTCATTTTTTGAAAAACAGTGTGCTGTGCTGACTCCCAAATTTTAAACAGGAGTGTATGTTTATATACTATAAGTTAGCCAATTAAAACAATGTTTTCAAGAAAATGTTTTGTTTGAACATTTCCATTTGAGGAAAGAAGCATGGAATATTTCTTAATAAATTGCTGGTTTAATTTCCACATGCCCAAAATTGGCAACATTTGCTTAAAGGATTAGTTCACTTTTAAATAAACTTTTGCTTATAATTTACTCACCCCCATGTCATCCAAGATGTCCATGTCCTTCTTTCTTCAGTCGAAAAGAAATTAAGGTTTTTGATGAAAACATTCCAGGATTTTTCTCCATACAATGGGCTTGAATGGGCACCAGACGGTTCAAGGTCCTAATGACACTTTCAGTGCAGCTTCAAAAGGCTTTAAACGATACCAGACGATGAATAAGGGTCTTATCTAGGGAAACGATCAGTCATTTAAATTTTTTTTTACAAAAAATACGTTTTATAAGCACAAATGTTCTCCTTGGTCTGTTCTCGGATGCGCGTTCGTGACATCACGTAATGCGCAATTACGTTGAAAAGGTCACGCTTGACGTAGGCGGAAGTACAGATTCGGTGTTTACAACTTGAACGTGCAAATACTAAGTCAAACGCCGTTTACAAAAAAAGGTAAAACAACAATGTCGGACGAGGAGAAGATGAGTTTTTCGCCCTGCCCTACCTTTTGAACCGGAATACACAGAGGAAGAAATTAGGCAGATGGAAGAGACTGCTGCGGCGACACACACCTCTCAAGCATCGGGCAGACGAAGATCTAGCGAGCCGTGGTGGTGCACATGTGGCAAATGCCAACCATTGCCAACAGAGGAAGAATCTAGATGCTGCCACAACTGGACCATTTCAATCAGTCGGTGAGTCTCTGTTTCCATCTCGCTGCATTACCGGACAAAATACATTTCCACCGTTACTGAGCAACAGCGGTTTAAGGGGGTCGCACACCGGACGCGAAGCTCAGCGCCGCGCCAGGTCTTTAAAATTCGAACGCATTGTTTCCTATGAGTGTCCGCACACCAGCGGCGACATTCGGTGCCTGTCCGCGGCACCCAGGAAGTTGTTCAAAATCCTGCCGCGCCACAGAGCGCCATGTACATTGTTTACATTAAATGTATATTATATTTCTCTCAAATCGTCGTTAATGTACATACTGACTTCACCCTGTGCTGCAAGATACATCAGTTTTACATTCTTAGTTTAACAGCTTGAATAAAGTCTAAAAATGTATAATAAACGTAGCCTTTTCTTTCCTTTTGCTCTGTTGTGCCATTTTCCATGTACACTAACCTCAGTGCGAAATATTAAAGCATATGTAACGTTTCCCTGTTGATGTAAAACATCCTGTTGTGCAGCTCTTCTATCAGGAGTCGATTCAAAATTGAGCTCGCGCGTATATAATGTGCGCGGCCGGTGTGCGACCCCCTTTAGAGGTGTTTTTGTTCTGATGGAGAAGGGTATGACAGTCTGATGGTACTGACAACACAGGATGGAAGAACCATTAGTTGTTTTACCTTTTTTTTTGTAAACGGCGTGTGTCTCAATCAGCTCCCTAATTCAGTAGTCAGGGAATCAGCCACATTCACTTTCATACTGATTCACGACCTAGGGAACTAGGGAGCTGATTGAGACGCAGGGTTAGTATTTGCACGTTCAAGTTGTAAACACCGAATCTGTACTTCCGCCTACGTCAAGCGTGACCTTTTCAACGTAATTGCGTATTACGTGACGTCACGAACGCTCATCCGAGAACAGAGCAAGGAGAACATTTGTGCTTATAAAACTTAAACTTTTTAAAAAAAAATTTTAATGACTGATCGTTTCGCTAGATAAGACCCTTATTCATCGTCTGGTATCGTTTAAAGCCTTTTGAAGCTGCACTGAAACTGTCATTTGAACCTTGAACCGTTTGGTGCCCATTCAAGCCCATTGTATGGAGAAAAATCCTGGAATGTTTTCATCAAAAACCTTAATATCTTTTCGACTGACGAAAGAAGGACATGGACATCTTGGATGACATGGGGGTGAGTAAATTATAAGCAAAAGTTTATTTAAAACTGAACTAATCCTTTAAACCAAAGTAGAAATTATGTGAAATCTACCACATCCACTTATTTGTGATATTGTGATAATATGATTTTCTTGCGGTATACAGAATAACTGCTTGATCAAGGCACTTGTGAAAGAGAGAGCTGTTTGCCTGGCCACAAGACAAACTGCATTAGCATTCGCCGAAGCAGCTTCCCCTGACATGTGATAAAATAGCATTCAGTTCAGTGTATTTGCATTTAAAATTGTAATTCTCATTCACATGGTCTATCTACCTGCTAGATGAGATTGGTAGTCCTTTAGAATAATTGAGAGACACGAGACAGGAGGGATGAGAGATGTTTTGCCCGAGCTATAAAACACACAGACTGCTCATGTGGGCCAGGAGAATATATTGATGGGCTTCCAGAACTCATCAGACAATTGTTCGGTCAGGCTACTTGCATTAATCGTGAAATAAATTGAAAAATGCAATCAATGATTGGAGAGAATGTTCTGTGGTAATGATATCACTTTGAGATAATCCAATAATTGAGAACTTGATGTATTCTGTGCTGGTATTTCTCTGCTCAGCCTGTCAAAATAAAGTATCTGGAGCCATGTGGAGTGAGGGGAACAGGCTCAGGGAGGGCAGCTCTAATCCCCAAGCTCCCCTTTAAGTGTTTGGGGGATCAGAGCCTCAATTAAACATAAGAGTACGGTTCATTCTCACTGTGTAAAACCAGTTGTCCAAAATTGGGGTTAAGGTTGCCCTGTATATAAGAATGAATTGGGTCCCATTGCGACTGAAATGTTGGAGACAGTGCTGCTTAGGTTTTTTTTTTTATTATTATTCTTAAATCATGTTCTTTCTTTAAAGAAACCTCCTCTAACAAAATGAAGAAATAAATGTGAATATTTGCCAATGACCATATCTGTGAAGTAGGAGAAAGCAGGCATAATTGTAATGCATGTAACATTGCTAATAACACACAGTGCACTCAAAGTGGGCATATCAGGCATGTGCGAGTACTCTACATCTACCTCTTCCCAATATAATGTACAGTTTCAGTTACAATTGACACTGATGTCAAAAAAGTCTGTTTTGACCAAATTAATTAAAATAGCTGCCTTAATTAATTTTTGTTTTCAAGTTTGCGATTGCTTTTACAATAAATCAGAGTTATAACACAGAGTTAAGTTATCCATCCTTAAAGGTTTGCATTTTTTCATGTTGTTTTTGGGCCTGATGTGGTAGTAATATTTAATCATTTATCCATTATCCATAGCTTTGTTGTTACAGTATGGTTTCACTAGTCTATTATAGCCCATCATTCATAATTTTAGGATATGTCTAGTGTTGTGTTTGAGAGTGTCATTTTAATTGACTAACATTTTATATATACACATACAATGTAATAACCAACATTATAGAGCTTTTTTTAAATTGTTTTACATTTTACTGTACTCTACTATAGCTATTTTTATTCTATATAAATGTATACACACACATACTGTGTGTGTGTGTGTGTTTGTGTGTGTGTGTGTTCTTGTTTATATTACATCGTGGGGACCAAATGGCCCCACGATGTAATAAAAACCTGAGTTCACCTACATTGTGGGGCCCAGCCAGCGGTCCCCACGAGGGAAATGGATTAATAANTGATTTATGAGGACACAAATTTGTATAATGACATGGGTATTACACTGGTATTACGAATACCAAATTACAAATATGAAGACATTTCATGAGTCCTCATATTTAAAATAGCATTAACACTTTAGTATAGGGAACACATATAAACTATTAACTATGACATTTCCCTCAACAAACTCCTAATTTACTGCTTATTAATAGTTAGTAAGGTAGTTGTTAAGTTTAGGTATTGGGCAGGAGTAAGAATGTAGAATAAGTTCATACAGAATAAGGCATTAATATGTGCTTAATAAGTACTAATAAATAGCCAATATTCTATTAATATGCATGCTAATAAGCAACTAGTTAAAAGACTCTAAAATAAAGTGTTACCAAATAAGCTTTAAAAACATACTAAACATTGTTTTATTAAAAATGTAAAAATGCAGAATGTTTTCTGTGATGGGTAGGTTTAGTGGTATGGGTAGTGTAGGGGGATAGAATATACAGTTTGTACTGTATAAAAACCATTATGTCTATGGAATGTCCCCACAATTCACAAAAACAAACCTGTGTGTGTGTGTGTGTGTTTGCTTGTTTTTGTGATTTATGAGGACACAAATGTGTATAATGACATGGGTATGACATAGGTATAACAAAAAGAGGTGACTTATGAGGACATTACCCCATGTCCCCACTTTTCAAAAGGCTTATAAATCATACAGAATGAGTTTTTGTGAGAAAGTAAAAGTGTGCACAGTTTCCTGTGATGGTTAGGTTTAGGGGTAGGGGTAGTGTAGGGGGATAGAAAATACAGTTTGTACAGTATAAAAACCATTACGCCTATGGAATGTCCCCACAATTCACAAAAACGAACGTGTGTGTGTGTGTGTGTGTGTGTGTGTGTGTGTGTGTGTGTGTGACTGATAGATAGACACAACTGTTTTCAACACTGATAATAAAAAGAAATGTTTCTTGAGCAGCAAATCAGCATATTAGAGGGATTTCTGAAGGATCATGTGACACTGAAGACTGGAGTAATGATGCTGAAAATTCAGCTTTGCAGGAATAAATTGCATTTTAAAACATATTCAAATAGAAAGCATTACAATATTTCTGTTTTTACTGTATTTTATTCAAATAAATAGAGCCTTGGTAAGCATAAGGGACTATATACAAATCCAGTTTGTAGTCATTTTTCATGTATAAAATGACTCTTTAAAGTAAAATTGCAAACCTTTAGGCTAAACATTTTCTGAATCACTGAGCAAAGTGTTATAATTACCCCTGCGCTCTTCTATAGCAAGCAAATCAAGTTAAATCAAGTCATTCAGAAACAAAAGATGCCGTTCTCCCTCAAATAATCCAGTATCTGCATGTGCAATTTGTTGGATTGGTATTAACCTCAGCATACAGCCAAGCTGTTTAACAGCTGTATACATAAGAAACATTGCTCAATTGACAAGAGGGATCATTTGAGGTCCCAGAAGTCCCAGCGCATGTTTCTCTGTTAGTGTGTGGGTGTTTGTTTAGGGGGAGGGTTGTAGCGAGCAAATTGGCCTCTGTTTTGCCATTTTGTCCAAACTGATCCTAGGAGAAGAGTTGGGGTAATTGTGGTGGATCAGCAAGAACAAAGCAGGATCCATCAGTGAGTGTGATCTCTTTTGAGACGGTGTCAGGGAAGGCTATGTGAACCTGCAGCCCGGGCTGATGAAGGTCTATGGATTAATGAGCACTGAATGCAGCCTCTTTTTTTTTTTTTTTTTATCCTCTCTGTTGTATTGACAGCATCATTTTGCTTTTAAGCCCCAAACTCAATATTGTAAGAGAGAACCCTTGCTCTTATAGTGCTTCCTCATTGTCAGTCCAAACTTGTGTATGTACCTTAATGTTAAGATACAAATGATGTCACTTTAATAATTACCTTAGTGTGGCAATCTTTTTAAATTATTCCCCACAATTTAATCTGTACACTCTAAAAAATGCTGGGTTAAAAACAACCCAAGTTGGGTTGAAAATGGACAAACCCAGCGATTGGGTTGTTTTAACCCAGCGGCAATGGACAAACCCAGCGATTGGGTTGTTTTAACCCAGCGGCTGGGTTAAATGTTTGCCCAACCTGCTGGGTAGTTTTATTTAACCCAAATATTTTTTAGAAATTACTGTATTTCTTGCTTAAAATGAACCCAAAATATGTTGGAAATTAACATTTATTAATATGTTTAATAAACAAACATTTATTAATACTTTCTTTGAATAATATTTAAACAATAAACATTTATTAAATTGCTTATTAATAAATGCTCATCTTTTTGATTATTATTGTTGCCTCTAGTAATTATGAGTCTGATTTTTATTTTCCAACCTATTTTGGGTTCATTTTAAGCCAGACATATAGTAATTTGTAAACAATTGTTGGGTTAAATAAAACTACCTAGCAGGTTGGGCAAACATTTAACCCAACTGCTGGGTCAAAACAACCCAATCGCTGGGTTTGTCCATTTTCAACCCAACTTGGGTTGTTTTTAACCCAGCATTTTTTAGAGTGTAATCTTCTTATCAAGTTTTATCTCAATTTCTTCTCTTTAATGATCCAGAATAATGGGATCATGCAAAGTGGAAGGGTGAATTGATATGGCAAAAACAGAAGCTCAAAGACAAAATTCTAAAGTTGGCTGCACGCTTGTTTCTCTAGCGTGTAAGGTCTATAGGCTTGTTTCCTCTCATCAGCTTTGGCCACATCAGCTGCAAACCCTAGACTTCTCTCTGATGTCCTCAAAAGTCTGTTCTGTGCACNTATAACAGTCAGTTGCCAATTCATTCATACCTTTTTGTTTTTTGCCTCAAAACAGTGTGACCAAATATTGGTCACTGAAAAAATGATATTGATGTGCAGTAATCTTGAATAACTATGGATAACTAAGTGCATAAGGAAGAAGGTTCTGCTTTAGTCGCATTCCTTTATAGCGTAGAGGCACTTATAGACCTTATGTATCCCCGCCTCTTTTGAGCACCACGCTCATTGTGTTCTGTTTTCTGATTTGTATTCCCAGAGCATAAAGGAAAGATCTCACAGATTTATGAATGAACCACTGGTTTTGAGGAATGAATCTTCCCGGTCTAATGACATTTATGACACCCGCTTCAAACATTACAGTGCTCAGGATAACTTTCGTTAACTCTACAATAACTAATCCACTTAACCAGCCAATTACTCTTCGACAGTGATGCCGTAGAAATATACAGAGCTACCGCAAAAACAGAAGCTCAAAGACAAAATTCTAAAGTTGGCTGCACGCTTGTTTCTCTAGCGCGTAAGGTCTATAGGCTTGTTTCCTCTCATCAGCTTTGGCCACATCAGCTGCAAACCCTAGACTTCTCTCTGATGTCCTCAAAAGTCTGTTCTGTGCACCTAGAGGTATGAACACCCTGCCAGTCCAGATATTCTAATATTGATGAAGAGTCTTAAAAGGCTTAGATCTGGCTGCCTCTTCCCTTCCACTCTCTCTGATAAGCTTAGTGTTGTGAAAGTGCAGGATTCAGTAGGGCTACTGCAGCATTGGGAATTTCTGCTGGCTCAGCTCTCACTTTCTTCACCCACCCTCCTTTCTCATTATTCCTCTGAGCAGCGCATAAATTAGCAGTACCTATAGCTCTCTCTCTCTCTCTCAGCCAAACATTTTAGAAATGTATTCATCAATGCTTAGAGGGACTGAAATGGCTTTTCTAATACAGATGCCATTAGCATTTTATTAGCATTACCTTTGATCTAACATCAATAGCTTTAATTGAAATAAAGTGCTGTATTTTCACTGTATAGAGAACCGCAGGCATCAATTTTGGACTTATCTTTATTCTAACATCAGTGGATCGCTATATGTTATTATGGGCATTTTATCCCCTGGAGGATGTCATAATTCTGTGACTCTAGTGCTCTACGGCATGCTCATTATCTGTAGGTTTATCCAGTAACACTTTCTGTGAACCCTGAATGTGTAATGATTTATAAAATTATTGTTAATAGAATAATAGCCTTAGAGTAAACATGATAAAGAGTTTTATATT